>PVJX010048671.1:0-11388 GCA_004027295.1 Dolichotis patagonum
CAAGCTAAGATCACTTTGAACAAAAAGTGATAGTTTTGCTGGACTTCACATCATGACATTATGGAGTCAGCACTGGGTATTGTAGTGTCTCTTTTTCTTCAAAGTAGTTGTTCATTTCAACATGTGTTATATAGTTGGTTCTCGTAAACTGTTTATAAGCTCTACACATGCATGGGTCTCTACATGTATATCTATCATTTCTGTATTAGCAGGAAAAACAAAACAAAGCAAGATAAAACAAAACAATTCCTAGAAAAGCATGAGGCAGAAAAGTCACATAAAACCACAATAAAAGGTGATCTACAATGGTTACCATGGTGTCTCAGAAGTGTATAACAGCATTAATAAAAACGAAGCATTGGAGACATTATAAGACTTCAAAAGCAGGCAATAATCAAACCAGAGTGGGTATCTTAGTGAATCTTGTCATCTTCAGTGTAGTTGCCTATACTCTTAGGCTTGATGCTATCCATCACAACAGATTTAAATAAAATCAGTCAATACAAAGTAGCAATCTAACAAACCAGATTCAAATAAGATCAGTCATAATAAGACAGTGTAAGTTATAAAGGGCTTCAGATTTTGATAGGAAAATTAGGGATGATTACCATAATATGTCCTCTTATTTTTGGGATAGCTGACCATGTCCTCAAGTCTAGTGTAAGTAGACAAACTGGAACAGCACGTAATCCATCCAAGCAGAGTGGTGAGAATAATGTAAATTTTAAATCTGGTTACCCCATTAACAATATCCTCTGCCTCCCTTTTTTAGGCAATTCCTCCCCTTTTACTCCCATGGGGTGCACTGCTTGTTTTGGTACCCACTGCCTCCCTATATAGATAGAGCAGCTCAATGGACCCTATCTCCTGATCTACTCTGCCTGTGTTTCTTTCTGTTAGTATTTTGAGGCCCTCTATACTAGAGATTACAGCCAATCTTCTCTGCCTTATTTCTGCTATTCTGTTTTTCTGCCATTGATAGTCTATTTTTTTCCTTCCACTCCACTGTCTGCCTCATTCACTGAGGCTTCTCTGCCACTGTTCCTGAAATGCTCGTATTCTTGTTCTCTTTCCCTAGAATGTCCTTCAGTATTTTTTTGTAGGGTTGGACTGGTGGTCACAAATTCTCCTAGTTCCTCTTTGTCATGGAAGCATCTTTTTTCTCCATTAATTTCTAAAGAGAGTTTTGTAGGATACATCAATCTGGGCTGGAGAATGTTCTCCTTCAGCGCTTGAATTACTTTACTCCAAGCTCTTCTTGACCTGATGGTCTGTGTCGAGAAGTCTGCTGTGATTTTGATGGGTTTTCCTTTATAGGTGATCTGTTTCTTTCCTCTGATGGCTTTTAATATTCTGTCCTTATATTGAATTTCTGGGATCTTGATTATTATGTGTCTGGGTGTAACTCTGTTTGGGTTGTAGGTGGCTGGAGTTCTGTATGCTTCATACCTCTGCATATCATTTCTTTTTTCTATGCTTGGGAAATTTTCCTTAATAATTTCTGTGAATAGACTTTGTAATTCCTATGATTTGATTCCTACTTCTTCATTCACATACCTTATTCTTAAGTTATAGATCCTCTTGTCATCTTCCAGTCTTTGTATCTTTACTGCCTGCTCCCTTGTTATTTTAAGAAATCTTCCCCTTCATGACCCCACATTGCAAGCCTGTGTTTAATTTTTGATAGTCTATCTTTGGTTTCTTTCAAGCAGTTTTGCCAGCTTTCTATGGAGTCTTTAGTTTCCTGATAATCTCTTTGAATCTGATTCATGAATTCTAGGTTTTTCCTGAATTCTTCATTAAATTTTTCTCTCCATTTGTGTTCCTCCATTCTTCTCTCTGTGTCTTCTTGAGAGGTGCCCAGCCCTTCTTTTATTAATCTACTTATCTCTTGTTTAATTTGAATTATTATTTCAGTTTTGGTCCCGCTTATGAGGTCCTGAAGATATCTCTTTATGTCCACTAAGGCAGGGTTTGATGTTGCATTTTTGCTGCCCTCAATCTCTTTTGTATTTACCTCTCCTGGATCAATGTTCTCAGGGTTGGGGGCTGGGAGTTGTTTTTTATTTCTCCCTTTTGTCATGTTTTTGGTTCCTTCCATACAAGTGTACAGTGTAATTCCCAGACCCTTTTCTTGTTGGTTAAGGCTCCTCTAGAGGGCGCAGGCTAGGAGCTTTAGCCCTCTTCAATAGGTTATCAGAAATTAGAGTTCACCCTCAGACAGTGTGCGCTAGCTCCTCTCCTCCGGGCCAGTCAACCTTTGCAGGCCTTCACTGCGTCAGTGTGCACTGATCTCAGGGAAGTAATATTGTAGTGACTCACTGGGTCCCCAGCAGGGGCGCGGCCTAGTCCAAGCAGATTCCACCAATCCGCTTGGTGAGGGGAGCAACCAGCTGAAGCCACTTCCTTATGGAGTTAGGGCTGTTCTGCCCAAATCCAACATGTCATCCAGCCGGTTTCCCCTTTCCCGTGGGAGGGTCTTATTCCCATCACTCACCACGTGTTGATGCCAATCCCTGAGAACTGCTGGGCTCCCCGACCTCCAACTTCAGCGTGGCTGCGGTGGGAATTCACGGTGCCTCTGGGTGGATCGCCTGCAGGGCTGGTCTGGGTGAGCCGCACACAGGGCTGTTCAGCTCTGCGCTCCGGAGGCCTCAAGCCAGTCGCTTCGGTGCAGATTGCTTGTTCAGGTCGGGCAGGAATTCAGGTGGCTCGAGGAGGGTGCTGTGCTCGCTGATCTTATCTTCACTAATTGTAGCCCCAGGACCTCATATTCGAGTGGTTTTTTGCACTTTAGTTTCTTCATGGGTTGTGAGAGTGCATCTCTCTCTGTTTGGGTCTCTCCAGGGTGTTTTATTCTGGTATTTGAGCTGTCTCTCTCAGAGAGGGTCTCTCTCCTGCTACCTACCAGTCTGCCATCTTGTCTTCAATCTCCTTTTTTTTAGTTTCAATTGCATTGATTTCTGCTCTAATTTTTACAATTTCCTCTCTTCTATGAGCTTTGGGTTTAACTTGCTCTTCTTTTTCTAGAAGCTTGAGATGAAGCATCAGGTTGTTTATTTGTGCTCGTTCTGTTTTCTTGATATGACAATTTATTGCTATATATTTCCCTCTTAAGACCACTTTCATTGCATCCCACAGATTACAATATGTTGTTTCCATATTTTCATTGAATTGTAGGTATTGCTTTATTTCTTTAATTTCATCTGTAGCCCACTGGTTGTTTAAAATGTTGTTATTTAATTTCCATGTATTTATGCAGGTTTTGCAATTGCTTTTGCTATTAATTTCCAATTTCAGTGCGCTATGGTCCGATATTATGCATGGGATAATTTCAATACATTTGCATTTACTTAAGAATGTTTTATGGGATAATATACAGTCTATTTTGGAGAATGTCCCATGTGCAGCTGAGAAGAATGTGTATTCTGTTGTGGTTGGGTGGAACCTCTGTAAACATCTACTAAGTCCAGTTGCTCACAGGTATGGTTCAGTTCTATCACTTCTTGGCTGACTTTTTGTCTAGTTGATCTATCTCTTTGTGACAATGGGCTGTTAAGGTCCCCTGTAATAATTGTGTTCTTGTGTATTTGGTTTTTTATGTTCATTAGTATTTGTCTTATATAGTTGGGTGCTCCTGTGTTTGGTGCATATATATTTATAATTGTTAGTTCTTCCTCTTGAATTTTTCCACTTATGAGTATGTAGTGACCTTCTTTGTCTCTTTTAATCATTTTAGGTTTGAAGTTCACATTGTCTGCAAATAGAATAGTTACCCCTGATTTTTTCTGGGTTCTTGTTGCATGGAATACTGTTTTTCATCCTTTGACTTTTAATCTATGAGTTTCCTTTTGGGTCAGATGTGTTTCTTGTATACAGCATATTGTGGGATCATGTTTCTTGATCCATTCTGTCAACCTATTTCTTTTGATAGTTGAATTGAGGCCATTTACATTTATGGATATCACTGATATGTCCTGGCTCAACTTTGCCATGTTATGTTCCAATTGTTTGCTTTCTGCTTTCCCCCCTTATTTAATTGCTTGTATTACCGGGTGGTTTTTTTCTATTGTTCTTGGGATTGTAGTCATTTTTATCCCTGTCTAGTATGTCTTTCAACACTCTTTCTAGGGTTGGTT
This sequence comes from Dolichotis patagonum, assembly GCA_004027295.1. Classification (NCBI taxonomy): domain Eukaryota; kingdom Metazoa; phylum Chordata; class Mammalia; order Rodentia; family Caviidae; genus Dolichotis; species Dolichotis patagonum. The sequence continues at coordinate 4,140 of PVJX010048671.1, forward strand.
TGGTGGATGTGAATTTCATCGGTTGTTCTTTGTCATGGAAGTATCTTGTTTCTCCATTAAATGTGAAAGAAAGTTTTGCTGGGTACATCAGTCTGGGTTGAAAGTTGTTTTCTTTCAAGGCTTCAAATATCTCACTCCAAGCACATCTTGACTTGAGGGTTTGTGCTGAAAAGTCTGCTGTGATTCTAACGGGCTTTCCTCGATAGGTGAGTTGTGTCTTTTCTCTAACAGCTTTTAGTATTCTGTTTTTATGCAATATGTCTGATATCTTAATTATTATGTGTCTGGGTGTAGATTTATGTTGTTTGTGACTGTTTGGCATTCTATATGCCTCACTTATCTGCATATCAGATTTTTTCCCCATGTTTGGGAAATTTTCTCCTATTATTTCTGTGAATATTTTAGATATGTTGTTTGTATTGACTCCAGCGTCTTCACTAAAGCCTGTTAATCTTATATTGTGGCTCTTGGCATCATCTTGAAGCTTCTGGATTGTCATTTAATGTTGCTTTGTTATGTTTAGAAGTTTATTCTTTCATGATCACTAATTGTGATCCTGTCCTAAAGGTCCCAAATTCTATCCTCAGCTTCATTTAAACGGTTTTGCATGCTCTGAATAGAATTTTTTGTTTCTTGGATGTCTCTTTCAGTTTGCTTCATGAATTCTGCTTGTTTTCTATATTGTTCATTCAGGGTTTCAATTAGTTTCCCATGCTCCTGTACTTTTTTCTCTATTTCTTCTTTAGCTCTGCTCAGCAACTCCTTTACTAAGGTTGTTACATCTATCTTTACATGGGAGAGTACTTCTAATTTGATTTCCTCTATGGCCTCATGGAGTTGTTTTTTTATTTCATTCACTATTTTTTCAGAGATTTCCAGTGTGTTACTTTTGGAGTCCTCTATTTCAATGTCTCCTGTACTTGCTGCTGATGGACTGGATGTTTGAGATTGCATTTTGCTTTTTCGTTTTGCCATTTTCCTCTTTCAAAAGTGTTCGGTCCTTCAGACCCACTAGTGTCAACTGTTGGTAGTGTGTATCTTGGTGTCCTACTGTAAGGTTGATGTTTTTCCAGTTGCCGGGTCCCACAAAATAGGTGGGTCAGTCATCTGACTTCCTGCTGCAGGGCCTGTTGGGTGAGTCCTATATTCTTCCTGGGCTGACAAGCCTAGTAGTATTGATGTAGGTCAACTTTTAGTTCCTGCTAGTACTTTATCTTCAGGTTATTCCAAGTCATTTTAAGACAGAGTCTTGTTAAATTGCCTAGATTGGGTTCAAACCTGTTATTTTCCTGCCTCAGCCTCCCAGAGTGCTGAAATTACAAATGTGTACAACCATACCCAGCCTAATAAATTTTTTCTGTCATAGAAAAATGTAAACATATAGACATGAGAGTAATGGGCCTCTTTTTTATATGAATTCTTACATGAGTTAAATAAACCCTTATCAACCAGCTTCAACTTGGAGTTCATATTTAAATGAAGGTACTTGTTAAATCAGAATAATGAATATTTTATGATAGAAGTTAAGACAACAGCTACTGGTTTAAATGCATTATCAATGAGATTACTTTTGTAGCAGAGGGATAGTACAAAAAAAAAAGACTGAAAGAAGTTTGTGCAGGGGGTTTAGGTGGTCACTGGCAAGCATGGCAAGCATGAGGTCATGTGTTGAATCCTCAATACAAAAAAAAAGACTGACAGAGGGATCTTTCTGTTATTGCCTTTCAAGTCACACAAAGCAGGTGACCCTTTGGTCTACACACAGAACTGCCTCTTCATGCCTGACAACAGTCCTTTTCTGACTGGGCTAAGCCTAGTGAAAATATCCTATTATAATGACAGGATAGACTTCTAGAGAGAATTATGCTATTTGGATCTGTTTACACATGTCTCTCCCACTAGACTATGAACTCCTAGAGGGCAGGTACTGATTCCTATTTAGTGCTGAATTTTCAATACCTAAGATTGTCTGGGGCACAATGAGTATTTAAGGTATATCAAGTTAAAATATTTAATAAGGAGCCCCAGGCCTGTCCCAATGTTCAATTAAAAAATCAAGGAGCCAGACATGGTGGCATCTACTTATGAGGCTAAGGTAGGAGGATCAATTAAACCCTAGGAGTTCAAGGCCAGCCATCTTTTAAAAAAGCAACATCCAATCCTTTCTCCATTGTCTAAGTAAAATATATCATCACTTATATAAAAATTAGTTCAACACAAGAAGCAAATATATTTTTGATTCAACTTTAAAAGACATGGGTAGGACCTAGATGTAGGGGCACAAGCAACACATGACTGTAATTCCTGATTAAAGGCAGAAGGATCTTGAGTCTGGGCAATTTACTGACTTAGTCTCCCTGTCTGTAAAAAAATAAAAAACTAAAAAGCAGGGGCTGAAGATGTAGTTCAGTTTGGAGGCCCTAAGGCCCTTGTCAATCCCCAGCACTGCCCCCCAAAAGTATTGGTAGCATAAAGAAGAAATGCTACTTTAAAAAGTTCTTTGTGTCTTTATCTTTTTGAAATACAAAATCGTGAGAGCTCTCAGAGGGAAGTACATTTGCATCCTGTACGGATTCCCCTATGCTCACTGCTTTGTTTATTGGTTAATTAGATTTAAAGGACATTGTTCCTCCTGAGAACATGAGGCACTTTACAAAGAATCACGAGGTCAAAAATATTCTTTAGATCCACCCACCCTCTGAGAGGATTCAAATAAAGGAAGGTCATAAAATCTACCTAGGAAATGAGACAAGAAGAGCAGTGAATATGCTTGTTATGATTCATGACTGCTGAATCACAAACAGCCTAACATGCAACTCCTGCTTTACTTTTCCTGAGAAGCCACAAAATTAGTCTCTTATTTTTGTGGCTCTTAACTGAGATATTCTACAGATGTATTTATTACCAACACCTGCAATAATAAAGCCACTGTACTGAACATACACCATGTGCTAGATGCTGAGCTAAACACCTGCCAACATTGTTTTATTCAGTATTCTAAACCATTTTATGTAGTATGTACACACAATAACTACTATGATTGCGTATTTTGGGATAGACAATGCTTCCAGAGACCTTGCTTGCAGTTTAAAATTGGAATCTTCCTGTCCATTAAATACACATTATTTTGTAGACTCTATTAGGTATTGGAAATTCAAAATTGAGTAAAGATCAGTTCCTGCACACTAGCTATTCATAGTCTAGCAAGGAAGACATTTGCAAACAGCAATGAGATTATGTCTACAGTAGATAGAGGTTGAGTTTTCAATCCCTGGATTTAGGAAGACTTTACAGTGCTTAGAAGAAAGGGATGAAGCAGTCATAGTGTTCGGGCAGAGGAAACTGCAGGCTGTGTGGGAAAGGGGGCAATATATACAAATAGCACCTGTGAGAAGGAACGTTCAGGAAGCAGGATACATTGACCCAGGTGGAACACGTTTGCTTAGAGTGGCCAGAGAAGGGGCTGTTCAGTAGGCAGTGATCAGATCACTGGGAATCCCTGGATCCTGAAGAGGCCCCTGAAGAGTAATCTGGGACTTGCCTTGAACGCAGTGGGAGCCATGTAAAAAGCCTCTAGGCAGAGACTTGTCTGGATTAAATGAGTTTTACAAAGAAGGTTCCTGGGCAGCAAGAGAGCACAACAGAAGCAAGGCAGCGAGCTGGGAACTTGCTGCCATTGTCCAGATAAGAAGTTATAACAAACAGGCATGGTGGCACATACCTATAATCATAGCACTATGGGAGTCTGGAACAGGAAGATTCCAATTTTAAACCAAACCTGGGCAACTTAGTGAGACCTTGGTTTAAAATTTTAAAAAAGGGCTGAAGAGGTGGCTTAGTACAAAAACCTTGAGTTCCATCCGCAGTTCTGAGGTGGGGGTGGAGAGTGATGACAGCCAGAACCAGCACAGGACATCAGCAGGGCAAATGTAGGGATGGTGTGGAGAATGTTTAGAAAGTGGAATTCACAAGAAGAGGATATGGGGGTGGGAGACAAGGGTGATTCAAGAATCTGGCTTGGTCGATGGATAGGTAGTATAGTGCCAAGTGTGGGGAATAATGCTGACGTTGGTTTTGGACACCCCATGGTGTCATTGTAGGGAGGACCACAGAGATGAGTCAGTTTGTTTGATCCTCCCTGAGATTCACCTCATGCAGCATCATCTGGAGTGCTGTCTCCTTCATTTTTCTTTATGACGTGTAATTTGATCAAAGGGTTGATCTATGGAGGGATGCGCTCCTGTTTTTGCGTTGTGGTCTGGTCAGCGGTACACTTTCTTTGGAACTGTCGGTGTGGTCTCTTTCTTGCTAGAAGAGAGTATGGAGTCTGGGCCTTGCCCACTAGATCCTTGCCTTTTACCCTGACCTTATCACTTTGGCCACTGGCTGTCACATGGGTAGTAGCAAGAATCTAGCCCCCAGAAGCTGTTTGTCCATTTAACAAAGGTCCCCATAGGCCTAGCAGCCAGACAATTAATGTGCCATGGGGAACCTAATAGTGTGCATAAGTCAGGTGTCCGAGCTCCTAAGGCTGCTGGAGTTGACCTATTTATCACAGCCAGTGCCTGCTGCTTTCATCCCCTGTTGTCTCACCTTAGCCTGCCCTTCCATTGTTTTACATTTTGAGATAGGATCTTGCTAAGTTGCTCCGGCTGGACTTGTATTTGTGATCCTCCTGCCTCAGCCTCCTAGGGTACTAGGACTGCAGGCATGCATCAACATGACCTGCTTCTCCATTTCTTTGGAAAAAACATCCTTTTTTTATTATCTTTTATTGCTTCTTCTAATGGTTTTGTACATCCTGGATTTGAATCAGAATGGTTTGGCTTTTGTAGCTGTTACTACTACTTCTTTGTGGTCTTCAGGTTATACTGTGCTGTATCATTGCTGGCTTGGGGACTTTCTGTGCATGCCTGCCTTCCTATGGCTTGATGCTCCTTAGGATGTATTTCATTTGAAAGGCTCCTTAATGTTAAGTCACACAATGCTGCATTAGATGATGTTCAGATTAATATTTCACAGAATTCTGTTGAACTGTATAGAACTGCCAATAGTCAATTATTTTGACCCTTAGATGTGACACTTTGTATGCACCTACCTAACAGAAACGATGACTGATCTGCTAGGGACCAATAATTTCATCACAGGAAACAAGACTCAGGAAAACACTATTTTCTTTTCTCCTGGTCATACATATCCTAGCTTACTGATTAATTATACCTGCTTGCTCTGACAGATCAAAATCTAATTTCATATGTACCAATGTATCTTAGCTGCTCAGCCACTTTTTCTTGATATGGATAGAGAATCAATTCATCACTAGAAGTGATGGTACACAGAGGCTGGGAGTATAGCTCAGTGGTAAGAGTTTGCCTTGTATGCATAACACCTTGGGTTTCACCCTTAGCAATATGTATAGTATTCTCCATGGCATTTGTATTTGGAGGCTTACCTATAACTGAGCGAGCAGTGATCTTCTATTTAATTTGTACTAGTCACTATACAGCTATTGAGTTCAACATTATTGGATACTAGCATTCTAAGCAAGAATGTTTATAGCTGTACTCTTTCTTTCTTCTTTCTTTCTTTCTTTCTTTCTTTCTTTCTTTCTTTCTTTCTTTCTTTTTTTAGACAGGGTCTTGCTATGCAGTTCAGGTTGATTGTGAACTCACTATGTAGCCCCTGCTGGCCTTGAACTCACAGTGATCCTCTTGTTTCTGCCTCTCAAGTGCTGGGATTATGGGCATGCACTACCATGCCCAGCCTTGTATTGTTTGTTTCTAATGCAACAGAAAATGGATTTATGGATTACTGCTAGAAAGCAATAGGAAATTTTATCATTTAATAACTTTATATTTTCATTCCCCTCTCTTTTCTTGGCTTTTATTAAATTGTGAATTTATCAAGATATCTTGCTGTGTAATGTACCTAAGAATTTTTTCTCCTCAGAAAAGTGTGTTATCTAATTAGTTTATGGAAATATAAACTTTACCTATGAGTCAATTTGCCCCAGACAAGAGAATAAATGGAAAGCAATTCTCCTTGCATTGTATTTATACCACAAATATTTATTGAGACTAATAGGCCTGGCAGTTTCTAATCATGTAAACTGTTCTGGGAGCTGGTATTTGTGCCTTTAAAGTAGTTTTGACCTTTTGACTTAATTAAGAGACTTCTGACTTGGGTTAAGCAGGGAGTCATAGTCGCTCCTCCCAGACACCCCAAGTCGCAACAGCCCCAGATAAGACTAACAGGATAACTGACAAAGACAGGTGACTTATTTTCTTTTTTTTTCCATTTTATTTTAAAGAGAATAAGACAAAAGAGGTCAGTACAGAGCAGATCGGAACCAGACAACATAGGCAACACAATACTTAACATTAGGACAACCAGACATTAACAATAGCTATCACAATATTTCTTTCTCTGCTATAGTTGAGCATAGTTTCAAATACAATAATATCAAACATAACAAAAAAGTTAAAACCATTCAAAGGGTGAAAGAATTACAGGGCATTCTGAACCGAATAACAGAGAATGATCAATGGGTACTATGATATCTCATTTTCAATAAAAAATTTTGTTTATACTTTCACACATATTCAAATCCCAATAAGACACAATGTGATAGATAGAACCAATGGAAATAGAAGAATAGAAGCTTGGTAGGACTTCTAAGAAGGACGGTATTAAATCAGCAATAGCTGTCATAATGTTTTGTTTTCTTCAAAACAGCTGTTCATAGCATCACATATAATAAAATCAAACAAAACAGAATAAAACCATTCCAACTGATGAATGAAAACATTGAAAGGCTTCAAAGCTATGAGATGGGGACTCATGATTACCATAAAAATCTTATATACTCTTACCAACTCTCATACTAGGGAGACTATAGAGTATTTGCACATGAGTTTGGTTTATTTCACTTATGAGTATGGTCTCAAGTCATGTCCCTTTATTTATAAATATCTCAATGTGATCATTCTTTATAGCTGAGTAGTACTCCATTGTATAGAAATACCACAACATTTTTATCCATTCCTCAGCTGATGGGCACTTAGGTTGTTTCCAAGATCTGGCTATTACAAATTGTGCTGCTATAAACATGGGTGCACATATATCACTGTGGTATGATGTTTTCAGATCTTCTGGGAATATGCCTAGAAGTGGAATAGCTGGGTCAAATGGGACCTCCAGACCCAGCTTTTTGAGGAATCTCCAGACTGACCTCCACAGTGGTTGTACC
>PVJX010048672.1:0-11387 GCA_004027295.1 Dolichotis patagonum
ATGTCTAGGTGTGAAAAGTGTCTACACCTGTGGAGATGACAGGTGAATGAGAAAGGAGGAAGAGGGAAGCCTTAGAGTGATGAAAGGCAACCTCTTGCTTAGGGAAGGACTTCCAGTTATTTGCCCATTTCTCTGTTCATTCATTCAGTGAATATTTATTACACAACTACTATGAATCATATACAGGGTTGGAGACCCACAGATGAGTGCATCTCAGTCATTGGCTTCTGGGAGGTCACTATTTGACAGGAGAGAAATATATTGCAAGGCCTCTATGGCACAAATGCAAGTATAAAGAGTTGATGGAACACACAGCTGACATTCATTACTCCTGCAGGGAATCCTGTTAGTGATTGCCTCTCACTGACATTCACATTTGGAACAGAGGAGTGGTAGGGAGCTCTGTTTTACTACTATTACCTGCTAAAATTATTAAAGTCAAACATCTATCAAATTACCCTATATTTTGAATTTAGAATAATATTGACAGAGAAGATACAGTTTCTTTGTTCAAGAAATTCCTTTAAGAACATTCCAGATAGGAACATTTAAACTCTTTTAATAACAAACCAATCATTCCCGCAGCCCCCAGAATCTTACAACCACCATTAACAGACAATACAGATTAACTGCCACATGCCCAAGCATTTAGGAATATTTCTGCATCCAGAAGCTGTCCAAGGAAGGAAGGGCCCTCATTAATTTGATTTACATTAATACAGGGGTTTCCCCCACTTCTTTCTTCTGCCTCTTTTTGTTGTTGTTGGGAAGGGCTTTTTTCTTTTAAGTCAGTATCTTGTTATGTTATCCAGGCTGGCTATAAACTCACTATGTGTGTAGCCCAGGATGGCATGTACTTGTGGCAATCTTCCTACCTCATCCTGTGTGAACCAGGCCCAGCTCTTTCCTCTCTCCCTTTCTCCTTCTTTCTTTTCTTCCTTCTTCCCTCCCTCCCTCCCTTTCTTCTTCTTCCTTCCTTCCACCCTCCCTTTCTTCCTCCTTTTCCTTTATCCTTCCTTCCTTCACTATTTCCTTCTGTCCCTCCCTTCTTTCTCTTTTCTTTTTTCTTTTTTTCTATGCTGGTAGTTGAACCGAGTACCTCATGTACACTAGGCAAGTTGTTTACTACAGAGCCATAATCTCAACTCCTATTAGATTTTTTAAAGCAAAGAATCAAGATCCCTTCAAAACATATGTAATTTAAATATTGACTAAAATATTCATAAAACATAAATATATATGACATATCTATAAATGATGAATAAATTAAAATGTATGTATTAAATATACAAATTTTAATCAAAGGAGCCCCTTGAAGCAAATTGCCCCAGCTCCCCAGAGAAAGATCACTTTATCATGTTACCAAGTAAAGAGCAAAGGAATGGTTTCTAAAATTTTGTTTGAAGTGCTCTGATGTCTAGGTTGACGTCAACCTCTTCTTGAGGCACCCTGAGAGTTTCCCAGGAGTTTTGGGGCTGTTGACGGTGACACTTCGCTGCCTGTGGGCAAGCTGTCGCAGGCTTCCCCGGCTGATGAATCTAGCAGAGCCTGTGACCCAGCGGAGCACTCTGTGTGGTATCTACTTCCGGCCCTGTGGTAGTGACACCTCTGCTCAGAGCCTGATTTAGAATAAAAAGAACCTTTGCAAAGAGAAAACTCCTTATTTCAAGTGGAAAATAAAACAAACAAAAGTTGTTTTAAGGCTTTTTAGAGTAAAAAGGCAGTTTCCTCAGACATCCTGCTGGCAGCCAGCTTGTGCAAACCGCAGGAGAGTGTCAGCTCTGGTGTTGAGTCCTCGCTGGTCTCTTCACTTCTGCCTTTCACGGCTTGTCACCCGACAGACCATCACTTTCACTTTCTCTCTCCCACAAATTCTCAAGCTCCATATCTCTTGCCTGATTTTCAAAGGCCTGTGCTGAGGAACAGTAGGCCAGAGCGTGCCAAGGCCACAGAGGCCTCAGACTGGCATCCTCCACCTCCTCTTCCTCCTGGGACCCATCATAACTGCTGAATGTTTCCCCAGGCCAGCCAGGCCTTAAGCCACATGCTCTGCATCTGTTATCTCACGGAGTCTTCATTACAATCCCAGAAGATAAAGTCCTTATCACCATTCTCATTTTACAGATGAGGAAAGTGAGACAGAAATTCACTATCCCAAAAAAGCCAGGAGCTGCTGGTTCATCTGACCAGAATCCATGCTCTTACCGTACATGCAGACAGCAATCCACCAAAGGGTGCTTGAAATCACTTTTTGACCCACCCTCAAATTAATCTCATGATGCGTTGTCCTTGTTCATAGAGTTTGTGACCATTCCCCATCACATCTGGGTCTCATTTCCATGTACTCTGCCCAGCACTTAATCTTCTTTTCAACCTGGACCATCTATCTGCTCTCCATGCATAGCGCACCCAAGCCAGCTGGTCTCCTCCTATCCTTCACTGAAATTTCCTCACTTGTGATTTCCAAGTTTGGTTCCCTGGGGCATCTATCTCATTACTATAATCGTCTTCTACATCTCACCTGCCTACTGAAATTCCTCCTACCCATATACCTTGGGAGAATAGAAAGGACTCATGAATTTGGGAGTCTGATAGGGTCAAATTCTAAACCTAGCTTAAAGTTGTGCAATTCTGCTTTTCTTCGCAAAAACCATGGCATGCTGTTGCACGTGGGCACAAGCAAGTTGGCAGTGGTGGGATGGCTGTGGTATGGTAAGCACTGGGTAAAGAAAGAGAATGCAGAGGGATGCCACAAAGGGTCCAGGAGGTCTCCTGGAGATAGATAGTAACTAACAGGAAGCCTCCCAGACCACCAGGAGTTAAGAAGATAAAAACTAATCAGTAAGCACAGCACAAATATAGAGGTTTATTTGTGTACCGACTTAGCTGGACCAAGGGAGTCCCAGAGAGCTGGAAAAAGCTTAATTCTGGATGTTTACGGGGTGTTTCTCAGAGACATTAGCATCTGAATTAATCAAAACGAAGAGAATTTTGAACTTGTAGACTGAGTAAAGAAAAATTACCCTTGCCAGTGAGAATGTGCCATCTACTGAGGGCCCTATTAAAACAGAAAAGCAGAGAAAGGACAGATTTTTTATTTGAGTTGGGACATTCACTTTCTTTTGCATCAAATTTTGTTTCTGCTGGGTTTTTGACCCTCAGATCCCAGGACTTCAGAATCAGTGATTCTCCAGTCTCAGGGCTTTGGTCTCAGACTGAATCACACTCCTAACTCTCCTGGTTCTCAAAGTGAATTAGATCACCAGCTCTCCTGGGTTTCCAGCTTGTGGATGTCCTATTCTGGGAATTCTTGGCTTCCATAATCACATGAGCTACTATAAATCTCCTCTTCTACATCTATGTGTATCCACTTCACTGTTTCTCTGAAGAATCCTGGCTCACTGACCTGAGTAAGACCAAACACAAACAAATTGGTGAACTTCAAGAACTTCACCTAGTTCTATAGGCTAGCTTTACTTTCTGGAGCAAGTCTGGGAGTCCTCTTTCATCTTTAGCTGCACTGTTGTGACTGCCTTGGTGTCCTGAATAGATTCAAAATATTTCCCTTTCACAGTCGATTTGGCTTTGAGGAAGAATCAAAAGTCCCATCGTCCTGTGTTTTACCAGCCTGCTTTTCTGCTGGGTAGCATTCCAAAGCAGCATGTGTCATACCTCATAAAGCCACGCATCAAAGAAGACTTCCAGAACTGCTTCAGAAAGGGGCAAGAACAATGGAACAAGGGTGTTCAAAGGAAGAGGAAGCATTTTGAGAGTGATTAATGCAATGTATATTTTACTGTTGTAATTTTTTAAAAATTTAAACACATACTTTTTTTTGGTACCAAGAGTTGAACTCAGGGCCTTGCACTTGCCAGGCAGTTGCTTATGCCACTGAGCTATGTTCCTGACTTCACATACCATATTTTTGATCAGCCCTTGCAGTATTTTGTATATCTTATGTATGACATATGTATATATTTTTGTTGCAGAATATGATGCAATGTAACTACTTTAATTATATATTTTTATTTATTATAGATTTTAATTGTGATATATAAAATGACCTAAAGTAATAATATGTTAATTTTCATGAATAGTAATAAAAACATTTTTCATACAGTGACTGTGGAGATGCCTTATGCCCCCATAGTGTCTGGTTTACATCAGAGTCTCAGCTACTATGACTGCTTTTTTAGGGGACTGGAAAATCATCTGAGCAGGGTCAGCTGCTAGGCTTTTCCCAGGGGCCAAAGCTTCTGGTACCCACTGGGTGACTTGCCAGCTCTTGTCAGCCTCTCATCTCTTTGACATTTGCACCAGGTACTTGCAGAGGCACAGCCCATTGTCGCCACCTGATTAAGAGAAGTTCTGGGGCAATAGAAGGCTGAGTCTCCTGTTGGCTCTGACTGAAGGGCCAGGGCCAGCTCAGTAGGTGGAAGCAGGGCCAGGTCAGCAGATGGTTCAGACCAGTCCATTCTTACAACACAGAGTGCCCTCTGCAAAAACCTGCAAGCTGCTTTTGTTTTTCTGAGGCCAATCTAGGAGCACGGCAAAGGGCTTTTGGTTCCATTTAACCTGTAGTCTTAGCATAACCTTCTTCTGGCACCATGTTCCTCACGCACTGACCCCACCACACCTGAATGTCATTGTTCTATGGAGCGGCACCTGTCAGCACAGCGAGATACCTGCGTGGTTTTCTCTGTACTAAATCTGTCTTAAGTAAAGTCATGTAGAAGTGAATCAGGGTAGAATATTAACATCCTTTCCCCCTAGAACTTGAAACCCAAATAATGCTTTCCCTTTCCCACAATAGGGGCTACATTTCCATGTCTGAGTCATCGTTCTCCATGAAAAGGTTTGATCCCTATCAGAATGCATCCAATTTTTTTCTTGCTTAAAACTGACTGTGAATTCTGGAGAACAGGACAGGAAAGGAGCACAAGAGGCATCGTAGGAGATGGTGATGAAGGAGGCAGCGTGCAAGTGTGACTGTGACTGTGACTATGACTGTTGGATCGGGTCAAATGGGTGTGGGCACAGGCACATGGTGTGCCTGACCTGAGAGCAGTTTGTGTCAACCTGACCCACCTTTTCCTGACATGGGCAGCACTGAGCCACAGAACTGAGGAGCAGGGCTTCACGTCTTTCCCTTTCCTCTGTGGTCTTAGTCTCTACCCTGCACCATATTTACTTAGCTCGTCCTTCTTTAAAATCTCAGGGGAAGTCCCCTTGATATCCAGTTGAAATCTCCTCATCAATATGGTTTAATTTCTCAGAAAACTCTATTTGCAGAAACTGTGGGTGAGATTCACAAATTTAGCGTATTTTTACTAAAAATATGATTCCGTGTCAAGAAATTGGTTTCCAAGATTTGAGGGAAAATTGCTTTCAGATTTCAGAGAAAGAACAAGAATATATTTCTCCTCCCCCTACACCCTTGTTTTTCTTATCTGATGATACTTTAATTTTAATCAGGTTGACATTCTGTGGTAAACTTGTGGTTAACTCTTTCATTCACTGAAGTTTGTTATCGACTGAGGAGATTTGGGGAGGGAGAAATAACCATCTTCTAATGGTTTATTTGCTAAAGGATTTGAGAGCCCTAAACCTGACAGCTTAGACAGCTGTGTGGAGGGATACTTGGCTCCTTGCCTCCTTTTTGGTTTCAAAGTATAGAGAAAAATAACAAAAGTCCCTAACCTGTTGTCCTGTTTTTTGCTTGTTTGTTTTTATAATGAGCATTGATTTAGACACTAGTTTTTGAGTCACATATTCTTGGTGTTTGGAAACCCTGACCATCTGACATATTCAGAAGCAGCAAGCCCTGATAAACTGGGGTCAGATGACACAAATGCCTAAGGATGACCAGAGCTAATGTAGCGCACTGAAAAAACGCTAAGAAGCCCATATACTTGAGAGCTAAACTAGGAAACAAAAACAAAAACAATAAAAGCTGGGGGGAGGGGAAAAGTGGGTAAAAAGGTGGGTATGACATATATCCTCCAAACCATCATTGTCTTTTAGGCTATATCAATTTTTGTTCTGGTTCATGTGTATATATACAATTTCATGTCACTATAATTATGCCACTTTCAAAGTTCCCTTACTACCCGCTCTAGGAAGCTGCTTTAGGCTTAGCCATTTTTGCTGAATTCAACTGCTGAGAATCGAGATTAGTGCTGGTGAAGGTATACCTGAGGAACAAAATTAGCAGTCAGGCGTTCCTGCTGTGAGTGGGCCGAGGAGTTGGAAGAAGGACATTTTCCCTCTTCTAATAAATATTCATATCCATGAATGGAAAGAAAAGACCCCGAGCTTGTCACCTTCTTGGAAAGAAGCTTTAGAAAAAATTAGTGATCTAAGGATTTGGTAGGTTGATATGAAAACCTTTTGTTCTAAAAATATTTTTTAAATTATTAAAATGCCAAACAATAGAAAAAACACAAAGGTTACTAGAGGCATCACATGGCCATCACTAGAATTTAGTAGATATATGTAGATTTATGATTTACCTTGGCTACCTCAATCTTTTCTGTTTATTTTTAATACCTGTTACAAATATAGTGAAGCGTTCCCTTTTTCCAACTCAGTCCCATTCTTTCCCTTAAGTAATTATTCTCTTGAAGCTGCCTTGTATCCTCTAGCATGAAATACACTGCTGGCTTATTTTACATTGTAAATATACACAAAAAATATATTTCTTTTTGCAACTTTTTTCACACAACCTAGCTTTTGAAATTTGTTCATACCACTTATGCTTTTTAATTCCTGTTTATTATTCTAGTGTATGATTATACCAGAACTCATTAACGTATTACCTGATTTTTCTCTCTCTAACAACTAGTGCACTAACAAGAGGGTTTCTTTTTCTCCCCCAAATCCATTTTATTTCAAGGAGAAAAAGAAAAAAGAAGAAAGGAAAAAAAGATGGACAACAGGTTTTGAAATTGCCCACCTGTGCAAAAATTTCTCTAGGAATTTTGCTTAGAAATGAGATTGCTCATTGAATAACAAGGATAGCTTCAATTTTAATACTATTTTAAAATTTCTTTTTGAAGAGTCTGTACTAGTTTACATTCCTCATCAGAAATTTATGAGGTTTCCCAATTTTCTCCTATATTTCTCACCATCACTTAACACTGAGAAATCACAATATTTTTGCCATTTTTCATTTGATACACTGATATGAAGTTTTCTTATTGTCTTAAATTCCAATAATTACTCCTTATCTTCTCTATTTCTTAGCTTGTTTCCTTTTTTACTTACTGATTTCAAGAGTTCTTTATGCATTATGGGTGCTAATCCTTTGGACAATTGATTGTAGATTTCCAGATTTGCTAAGTTCATACCAATATTATTGACAAACAACAATTTTATCAATTCTTCATGTTTTTATTCCTTTTATTCATTTCATTACATTCATTAGGATGTACAAGACAATATTGAATGAAAATAGGGATTGTATAAATTTTTTGTCATATTTCTGACATTAAATGGAAGGCTTTTAAAGGTGTCATATAAATCTTGTTTTCTGTCAGTTTTGAGTCTTCCCTTTAATTCTTTAAGAAATTTCCTTTTATATTTCTACTACTTAAAAGTAGTAGAAATATAAAAGTAGTAGAAATATTTTTCTTTTAATCACCAGTGAATATTATTTTAATTATCACTGAATGGTCTTTCTATGGAAATGATCATATTATTTGCTTATTTTAAGCAGTAAAAGTGGCTTATATCAAGAGATTTACTACTGTTTTTTTTGGTCTTTTTGAGACAGAGTCTTGCTATGCAGTTCAAGCTGGCATTGAGCTAATTTTGTAACCCAAGCTATTCTTGCATGTGCAACAATCTTTCTGCCTCAGCCTGGGATTACAGTTGTGTGCCACCACCCCCGGCGAAATTTACTACTTTTAAACCATTCATCACTGCTGGGATAAATTCTAATTGATCATAATATTTTTTCTTCCTACATTGCTAGAGCCAGGTGCAAATATTTTATTCAATATTTTGACACCTATTTCTATGGACTTTTCTACAATTTTCCTTTTTTCTACATTCCTGTCCAGGTTTAGTAGAATGTTTAAACTAGCTGCATAAAGGAAATGGGGCAAGTTAAACTCCCCCTCGATCCTTTTCTAATCCTCTGAAATTCTTTGTATAAAACAAATTGTATTTTTAAAATTTTTAAAATTTTTTTAAAAATTTTTCTTTTAAAGAGGGTAAAACTAAACATAACAAAACAGAACAGAGCAGATCAGAAGAAAACAATGTAAGAGACACTGATTTTAAAGCAAGACAACAGGAGACCCTCACTGTCTGTCATATTGTCTTTTGTTTTCTTCTAAATAGTTGTCCTTATCTTCACACACAATGAATTCATACAAAACAAAGCAGTATTAAACTGATCAGAACAGGATGATGAAGGCATTTGAGGTCTTCAAAACCAGACAATAGGGAAATCAACAAAGGCTTCTATAATGTCTCTTGTTCTCTTCAACATAGCTGTACATACCTTCATGTATGTTGAAATTAAACAAAACAGAACAGACTAAAATCACTCTGAACAAAGAACAATAGTATTGCTGGGTTTCACAGCATGACGCTATGGAATCAGCACTGAGTACCATAGTGTCTCTTTTTCTTCAAAGTAGCTGTTCATTTCATCGTGCATTATATAATCAATTCTCATAAACTCTAAGAGAAGTTCTACACATGTATGAGTCTCTACATGTATACCTATCCTTTCTATATTAGAGGGAAAAACAAAGCAAAACAAAACACATTCCTAGAAAAACATGAAACAAAAAAAACAAATAAATAACAAGAGCAAAGAGCCCAAAACACTGACAATATAGGCCTTCAAAACAAGGTGGTAGGAGCATAACTGGGGTTGTTATTTTACATAATGATCTTCAAGAGTTCCTCAGATCACCATACAATAATATGCACAATTGTTCCAGTCCTACAAATGTTAACTATTTTGTTCCAAGAACTTATAGAATTTGTAGCACAATCATCTTAGCTATCCCAAGTGTGTTTATATACTTTTACACGTTTTCTTTTCCCTTGCTTTTTCTTTATCCTCATTTTCTCTGAGATATTATTTTTTCCCCTTTAAGCAGATTCTTATCCTTTCACTGTAATTATTGAGTTTTTGGTATCTTATGTACTGTTACCATTTCTTACACTAGGGAGACTATATGGTATTTATACATGTGAATTTGATTTATTTCACTTATGAGTATGGTCTCGAGTTGAACACATTTACTTATAAATATCTCAATGTGATTATTCTTCATAGCCGAGTAGTACTCCATTGCATAAAAATACCACATCTTCTTTATCCATTCCTCAGTTGATGGGCATTTAGGTTGTTTCCAAGATCTGGCTGTTACAAATTGTGCTGCTATAAACATGGGAGCACATATATCACTGTGGTGTGATGTTTTCAGTTCTTCTGGGAATATACCCAAAAGTGGAATAGCTGAGTCAAATGGGACTTCCAATCCCAGCTTTTTTTTTTTTTTTTTGGTACCAGGAATCAAACTCATGACCTCACACTTCCAGGGTAATCCCAGATTTTTGAGGAACCTCCAGACTGACCTCCACAGGGTTGCATCATTCTGCACTCCCACCAACAGTGCAGAAGTGTTCCTTTTTCCCTACAGCTTCTCCAGCATTTGTTGTTGGTAGTTTTCTTTATCCTGGCCATTCTGTCTGGAGTGAGATGTAATCTCACTGTTGTTTTAATTTGAATTTCTCTAATGACCAATAATGCTGAACATTTTTTCATGTATTTATTTGCTATTTGTGTATCTTCATCTGAGAACTGTGTATTCATCTCAGATGCCTATTTTTAAATTGGGTCTTTGAATTTCAGGGGTCTGATTTTTAAAAATTCTTTGTATGTTCTAGACAGAAGTCCTTTGTCAGATGGACAGTTGACTAAGATTTTTTTAAAGCTCATGGGTTTCTTTTTTACTCTGTTGGAGATTTCTTTTGACATACAAAAAGGTTTTAATAAGATGAGATCCCAGTTATTGATTCTGGGAAGTATTTCCCATGTGGTTTGATTTGTGTTTATGAATTCTCTACCTACCTCGATGTCTTCAAGATTTCTACCTATTTTGTCTTCCAGCAGATTTAGGGTTTCTGTTTTAATATTTAAATCTTTGATCCATTTTGATGTTAGTTTAGTACACGGTGATAGGCATGGGTCTAGTTTTAGTTTTCAGCATATGGAGAGTCATTTTTTCCCAAGTCATTTATTAAAGAGACTATCTTTCTTCCAGTGAACATGTTTGGCCCCTTTATCAAAGATAAGGTGGCTGAGTATGTTTGTAGTTGTAGTTGTATCTTCTAATCTATTCCATTGATCTTCAGGTCTGTTTTTATTCCAGTACCATGCTAATTTTATTACAGTAGCTTTGTAGTATAACTTCAAGTCAGGAATTGTGATGCCTCCTGCCTTGCCTTTGTTGCTCAGAATTCCCTTTGCTAGTCTAAGTCTTTTTCTGGTTCCAGATGAATTTTAGGAATGAATTTTAGGCCTGTGAGGTATGTTAGTGGTATTTTGATTGGGATTGCATTAAATCTGTATAACAATTTTGGGAGAACGGCTATTTTCACAATGTTTGTTCTTCCTATCAATAAACAAGGGATGTCTTTCAAGTTTCTGAGGTCTTCTTCAATTTCTTTTTCAGGGTATTATAATTTTCCCTGAATAGATCTTTTACTTCTTTTGTTAGATTGATTCCTCAGTATTTCATTTTTTTGGATGCTATTGTGAAGGGTGTGGCTTCTCTTATTTCTCACTCAGTGAGTATGTTGTTTGTGTATAGGAATGCTATTCATTTTTGAGTATTGACTTTATATCCATCTACATTACTGAGTTTATTTATTATACCTAGGAGTTTTTCAATGGAGTTTTGGGTCTTCTATGTAGAGTGTCATATCATCTGCAAATAATGATAATTTAACTTCTTTTCCTATCCTTACTCCTTCTATTTTTCTCTCTCATCTAATTGTTCTGGCTAGTATTTCCAGCACTATATTGAATAGGAGTGGTGATAAAGGACATCCTTGGCTTGTTCCTGATTTTCTGGTAAAGGCTTTCAGTTTTTGGCCATTTAATATGATGCTGGCTGTTGGTTTGACATAGATTGCTCTTATCATATTGAGGTAAAGACCACCTATTCCAATGTTCTGTAAGGTTCTTATCATGGATAAGTGTTTGACCTTATCAAAAGCTTTTTCTGCATCTATAGAAATGATCATGTGGTTCTTATTTTTGGCTTTGTTGATATGGTGGATCACATTTATTGATTTGTATGTTGAACCATCCCTGAATTTCTGGGATGAATCCCATTTGGTCATGGTGAATAATCTTC
>PVJX010048673.1:0-11386 GCA_004027295.1 Dolichotis patagonum
GACACAGCGTATACAATCCCCTTGAAGTAGCGGTCCCCATTGCGGTAGAAACGTACCTTCTTGGCCTTCTTCTCATTGCTCAGTGCCTGCAAGGTTCTGGTTCGGTAGAAGCTACAGTGGGCACTGTGTGTGGGGCTGGGCAGCCCATTCATCCGTGAGCCTCGCATGTTCCTGGATGCCTTATCTCTTTCGTCAAAGTGTCCAAAATCAAGTTCCATATTTTGGTGGAACCTCAGAGACCTGAGTGTTGGAGAAAGAGGTAAGGATAGGCAAGGAAAAGGGGATGAGGAAGGGGAAAAAAGAAAAGAATTCAAATATTAGCCAGATTCATATCTGCAATCTGCTGCTTGTGAAAAGAACTGTTGAAAAAAGCCTGTGACCCATCTGCTGTTTGCCCCTGACCTGCAGGAATATTGATCTTAATAGAGAAGAAGGAGGGGCTGGGTAGGGGTGCTGGTGGTTGTGGGGGTGGGGAGTAAGAGACAGAAAGGGAGGTACTTTTGGCACTGTTCCAAACAGAGGATAGGGAGGGATTTTGAAAAAGCTTAAAATCCTGGAACTTACTGACAGTGGGTCCTATCAAATTGTAACTTCAGGCTAAATACATTAAAACTGGCATCTGTTTCCTCACACATGCCCACATGACTAACAGTTGTAAATGAATCCATAGCCTGACAAAATTCCCCTTGAAGAGAACAGAAGGAGCTAGCCAAGGTTAGCATCTCCAGCGAGGGAAGTAGTCTTTGCATATCAGTACAATGACTACGAAGGGAAATGTTTTAATTTTATTCCAAATCCTTTTTCTTACTCTAATGTGTGCATCCCCTCCCCCAGAATAAACTAGAATTCTCTTTTAAAGGGACAGCCTCCAGGGATTAGCCAGTGTCTTTGTGCTATTCATCAAAACCTCTCCCCACCAAGCTGGTGCAGCTATCCCAACATTCATAAGAACTAAGCTGGGGAAAAAAAGGATTGGAAAAATCAGTTATTTAACAAGTTATTAGCTCTGCTTTGCTCATGGTACCATTTGGTCACAATGCCACCCCCCAGGTGCTTGATCGTCTCCCCACCCATGCAACAACAGCTTTTAATGGAATAATTGAATTGTCAAAAGATTCCCAAATGAGTTCCTGAACAGCATATGGGACCTTTACAAGCAAGCACACCTTTCATTGTTCTGGCTTTCTACACTGACTGAGGGGGCATTTTGCTGTCACAGCAGGCAATTTACCCCAAACTTGTATATTGCCTAGGTGGATTAGCTGAGGGAAAAGATTATCATCTGTCAGGCTTTGATTTTGCCCCTTCTGCTGACGCCCTACCCCCTAAAAAACAGTGAAAACATGAAACCAAATACAACCAAACCTCCAAATACTAGCAAAGGTACTGACGTCCTAAGAACCAAATTATTAGCATGCATCTCACAGATGGGAATAAAAGGACTCACAAAGCAATCAAGGCTCAGCTGCTACACACTGCCATACCAAGACATTTGCAAAAGACTAGAGGGACAGGAGATAAAGCGGGACTGGTGTCTGTTCAGATTTCCAGGCTCAGATCCCCTTTTTTTCCAATGTCACCATGACCTATGCTGAGCTCAGCATTGTCTGTGTCAGACAACCTGCAGTAGTAAGACCCCACCTCCTCTAGACAAGTAGCAAGCATTTCCTCAGGCATGCCAATAATACTTTGCTTTGCTTTGCTTTAGGATCACAGGTTTAACATCATAGTGAAAACAAAGGGACAAAAAACTCACTTTTCCAAAGGAAAATCCCAGGTACAGCCTTAAGGAAAAAATTCAATAGAATAAGTCAAACAAGGAGAAGAGAAGAGAGCAAGAGAAAGGGAGGAAAGGAAGAGAAAAAAGGGAGAGAGAGGGAGAAGATAAGGGAGAGGGAGAGGCAGAGAGAGAGAGAGGCAGGGAGGGAAGGGGAGAGAGAGAGAGAGAGAGAGAGAGAGAGAGAGAGAGCCCTTTGCCCTGTGCTTTTCCCATTTGACATCTGTTACATTCCGCTTGAAAATCAGTGGAAAGCCTCACTCACCGGTTTTCTGCTGGTTGGGTGGAGATGCTGAGAGAAAGAAAACCAATCTCTCTATGCCTTTGTTGTCTGAGCTCCAAGCAAGAAATTCCTGCCAGGGTGGATAGATGCCTTCTAGGTCCTAGTGCCTTGTCCAGTTTCTCTTCTGTAACTCAGGCTTAGTGAATCCCCCCCAACCTTCTATGATTAATTACATGCTATTAAAAAAATTTCACAGCCTGCATTAACAACTAGAAAGGCTTCATTTATAACCAACAGGAACTTGCAGGGTAGCAAAAAAGATTCCATAGGCAAGTTCAAAATGCTCTAATGAGCAAAGTGTTAGCCTTTTCTTTTAGAAAATTGGCAATTTCACTTAGCCAAAACCTTGGTCTAATCTGCCTGGGGGCAGAACTCAAACAGCCAAACTGGGCTTCTTAAAAATTGTACCTCTCTTCCTTCACTTTGTTGAATGAAAATTAAATCTGCAAGTTCTTTAAGGTATTTTAATTCACACATCCAACAACTGGCATTTTTGAAATGAAATTAGCAGAGGAGAATAAGAGAGTAGAAGAGAGTCAAGACAAAATAGATCTAGAATTTCATGGAAGCTAGAAGTGGAAAAGAACCCCCAAATCTTTTAGGCTGCTATAAGAATTTGGTTAATGAAATCTGTGATGTACAACTTTGAAAGCTTGAAAGTTCAAAAACAACCAAGAGATCCTTCTTTGTGAAGTAAATTTTATGGCTACAAGATAAAGATCTCTCCTCCAACTGTCTATGTGTCATTCACTGGCTTCTTTATATGGAGTATGTTTTAACAAGGAAACATCCAAATTGAAATTATTAGGTCAGGACAGGCTAAGACAGAAAAGAAGGATGAGAGGCTAAATGAGATGGAGCTACCATCCTCACAAACTTGAGGCTGTGTGCATTAATATGTGGCAGTTAAACTATCATGGTTCCATTTCTGCTTGGCTTCCAGGAAGTGCAGAGCTAATAGCATGCCTCCATGTGGAAAAATGATCATCTTTCTCTCTGGAATGCATTAGCTCAGCAAAGCCTAAGCTATCTACATTGGTTGGATGGACACCTTCAAGTGTGTATCTTGCCCATTTTAAGTCCTCCCAATACCCTGCTACTCTCTCCAGGTTTCCATATAAGGACCATAATGGAGCACATGTGTCTTCCCAGTTCGTTTTCATGTGTCATTGCCTTGTTGTAGCCATTTCTTGAACAATTAGGATTATTCAGGTCAAAACTAGGGAAATAGCAAAGAATAAGAGCACAGAAATCTGAAAATTTCAGTAAGGTTAATGTCTTAAAACTCCATTCTTACACATCATAAGTACTCAGTGAATATGCAGCAACAGATTTTGCATCAGAACTCAAAATCATCGCATTTCTGGTAGGACTGTAAGAATAGATAAGATGATAAAACTTATACATGAAAGAATTGTAATACATTTTAGAAAAAAATTTCTCATGACATAGGCTTTGCAACTGTACTCTAGATGACACCAATATCTTTAGGATACAGACAAGAATAAGTAATTTGTTTACCTTATATACACTAGAAAGCAGAGATGTGGATAAGGCAAATATTTCCCAGTATGCTTTATGTGGATACTAGTAATTTTTTTTTTTTTTGGGTACTGGGGATTGAACTCATGACCTTGCACTTGCCAGGCAGGCAATTATGCTGCTGAGCTAAATCCCCAATGCTAGTAAGTGTTCTTTAAAAACAGGGAAAAAAGATTGTGATAAACAATGCTTGAAAAATTATAAACTAACTAAACAAAATGAGTTTTCTTTATTATAAAACATCAGGTCTTCAACATACTTGAAATATGGTACAGTCTCCAGTGTAACACTTTTTAAAATTTTTATTTTTAGTTTAGTTTACTAGTACATGTGTGTAGCTCATAATGTTTACATTTCTTGTGAGAAGTTTATACATGTACGTAATACACCTTAATTTCTTGTTTTCATCCCAGCCACACCCACTCCTTTTTTGGTACGTTTACTTTACATAATGTTTTCATTCCTTGTGTGGAGTTGGTACATGTACAGAACACATTCCAATTTCTTTTTTCATCCCCTATTCGTCTCTGTCTTCTCCTCCTTCTACCTCTTGATTCTTTCCCCCTTTGAGAAAGATCTATCTTCCTACTTTCTATTATCTATCTTATTTTGCTTTTTGTTTTTACTCTGGGTTTCACATATAAGGAAAATCATGTTATATTTAAGCTTGTACGTCTGATTTATTTCACTTAACATTTTGATCTCAGGGCGCATCCATTTTCCTACAAATGATTCAAGTTTATCTTTATGGCAGAGTGGTCCTCTATTGTATACTGCGATAGCTAACTGACTGTGTCAGCTTGAGTAAGAAATGTCCAACTAAGTTGGATCTGCATAGTTTTGGGGGTGACCAAAAGAATTTAGTAAAGACAGTAAGCTTCTCACCTGAGGAAGGCTCACTGTTTTTTGGAAGGATCTCCACTCTTCGCCTTCACCTTGGACATCATCTCCCGGCTTCCAGCATAGACTCTTAGTCCTTTCAGCACAGAGCCTTAAGCCTTCCAGTACAGACCCTTTGCCTTCCTGATATAGACTTGCACAAGACTCCTCAGTGAGCTGTAGCCCTTTGACCTTCAACTGGATCCTTTGCATTTCCAGTGCATGGACAATCCTTTTGCACTCTTCCATACATTTCTCTGCAGGTAGCCATTGTAACCGTACCTTGTAAATTCTTACATTTACTTACTTTGCATTAAATCTGTTTCTCTAGTGAGAACTGATTGATACATGTACACACACCACATTTTCTTTATGCCATTCATCTGCTAATGGACATATAGGCCACTTCCAAGATTTAGCTACTATGAACTGTGCTACTATAAGCATATCTATACATGTATCACTGTAATATAATGTTTTAAACTCTTTTAGTAAGATACCTAGAAGGGGAAATTTTGGTTCAAACGAAATTTCTAGGTTCAGTTTCTTGAAGACTCGCCATAATGAATTCCATAGTGGTTGAAATACTTTACATTTCCAACAACCATAAAGAAAGCTTTCTTTTTCCCGAGAGCCTCATCAGCATTTTTTATTATTTCTTTTCTTTATGAAGACCATTCTTGCTGGGGTAAAATGGAATATCTGTGTTGTTATCATTTTCATTTTACTAATGTCCAGCAGAGTCGAACATTTCTTCATGCATTGATTTGTCATTTGTCTATTCATTTCAGGTGCCCATTTTTGATTGGGTCTTTTATTTGGAAGGAGTCTATTTTTTAGTTCAAAATATTTTATATATGTCTTCTTATCCAAAGAATTGCTGACCAAAAAATTTCCCCATTTTATTGGTTGCCTTTTCATTATGTTGGTTGATTCTTTTGCTGTGGAGAAGCTTTTTAATTTGATGTGGTTTCATTTGTTAATTCTCAGCACTATTTCCTGTGAAACTGAGGTTCTGTTCAGAAAGAGCACACTTTATTTAAAAGGCTTCCTCTCATTTTTTTAAAGCTTAAAACTTTTATTTTCCCACAGAACATGTCATAGATTAATTTTTGTGGAAAAAGAAAAAAACTTTTGCAAAAATTGGTATAGATCATCCAACAAGAATATTTCTTCTGAAGGAACTCTCAGCTTTTGAGTCAAGCATGGTGTTGCCTTGCTTAACTTTGGCTGTCAGGAATTTTGTCTCAGTGACAAGTAAAAGACAGAATTAAATCAGTGCTAAAATCTGAGGTCAGTCTCTGGTACAGCAAAAAAAAAAAACCCTCTCAGCTGTGAGTCCTAGGGGAAAGTCCATGTTTAAATATAGATGTCAATTTGAAGATGATGATTCATGTTTGAAAGCTCAGGAAAATGAAGAAATTGAAGGGAAAGAATAGCATCCCATAGTCAGAAATATAGAAGTAAAGCTTTCTGAGGACTTACCATGTTTTCAACACTACAGGCAAGCAACAAGTAGGAAACATCCATCACTGCCCCTGAAAGGCTTAAATTCTCATTGTGGATACAGAACAGGACTATGCACCTTGCAAAAATCATAATGGAAAATGGCATAAACCTCTTTAATACGTTGCAGTCTCAGTCTTAATCAGTAGTAGTAGTATATCAGTTTATGAATTTAATTCTTTCCACAATTCTAGTTACAAATGGAATTGGGCATGAACTGAATCAAATTCAATGGTTAGGTTCAATATTGCTCATAGAGAAATTTGATTCCATTTGTGACCAGAATCATAGAAGGAATTGTGTCCATGAACAGAGTACCACTGTGCAGTGAACAAAATCAAGAAACAAAGACCATCTGTTAAACACATATGTGCATGTGCACACACATGAAAACACACAACACACATGAAGATTGTTACTTTAAGTACATATTGAAAGCACAGAGTTTAAGATATGTATAGGGTCAAGTAATCAAATAGAAAGGGGGTAGGAAATATATGTATATAGAAAGAGATCATGTGGATCAAAAACTATAAGGTACCTGGGAAGGAATCCAATAAATACATGTGAGCTCTTTATTAAGAAAATCACAAAACTATAGAAGATCATAACATAATGTGTGAATAAATGTAGAGCCCGGTCATGCTTGTGGATTGCAAGACACAGAGGGTATTAATTCTTCCCAAATTAATCCATAAATGTAAAGAAACTCCAACAAAAATTTGTGAAAATTAAAAAATTGATATTAAAATTTTACAGAAAATAAAAATACTCAAAGAACATCACAGACAGTTGAAAGAAAGAAGAATTAGAAGTGGAGTTTTACCCTGTGAAGATATTACAAAGCTGTAGAAATAAAGGTACTGTGATGTTGACCTCAAGGACAAAGTTCAATGAACAAAATAGATAATAGCATCAATGGGTTCTAGCTGTAGAGTACTTCAAGGTAAGAGCATAGATTCTGAAGCCAGACTGCCTGGGTTCAAGTTTTAACTACTAATTATTAGGTACCAGCAATGAGTGAGTTGTTTAACTTCTCTATGTCTCAACTCATCTATCTTTCACACAAGAACGATGAGAACCATGGTATGTGTTGAAGCTTACATGAGTAATATCTGTATAGTGCTTAGTAGAGACATTGGTGCATATTAAATATGAGATAAAAGTTAGTTTTTACTATGCCCCAAATATTCATATGCCTGCTTCCTTACTTCTTTCATCTCAGTCTTTGCCCAAAGGTCAACTTTGTAGCAAGTTTAAAGTTATAACTTCTCTCCCAACTCAGCACTCCAAATTTCCTTTACCCTGCTTTATTTTTCCAGAACATTTTTATCTTTCAATGTGATAACAGATGTTATCACATAACTTTCCAAAGCAGAATATGAGCCTCATAAGAATAGTAGTATTCAAAAAGCATTCATGAAATATAATTCACAATACCAATAGACTATTTTTGTCTTTGTTTGTAAGACTACACTCAAGTGCCTAGAACAATATCCAACACATGATAGGTTTGGATATTCGTTGAATTGCACAGGGTGAAGAAGCTATGGAGTATTCAATAGATGGTATTAAAGCAATTTTCACATGTAAACAATTTGTTAGATACTCACATGTAAACAATTTGTTAGATACTCATCTCATACATAAAAATAAAATTTCCAGATATTTTAAATTCTTGAATGTAAACAGAAGAGATTAGACATTATTAGAATAAAATATAAAAATTATATTTGAATTTTTGTGATAAAAAGATTTTCTTAAACAAAAAAGCAAACATCTTAGAGAAAAATACTAACAAATTTGAAAATCTGAAGATTCTGAAGACAAAATGATAGAATTAAAATGTTAATAGATTAAGTTTAGAAACTTGTGAAAAGTTATCTAAAACATACAGAGGAATAGTGTCTGTCTACATATGATGTAGATGACATTAGGTATATATACACATAGTGATATAACATTATATATAATATATATCAGTAGTTATATAATATCAAGAAGAAAAAGATAAAACTCCAAGAGACAGAAAATCTAGTCAGGATATGCAAAATACTTAAAGAAGAGGAAAACCTTAAGTGCTCAATGAACACATGAAAATAAGCTCAAAATCACACACAACTAGAAAAATTCAAGTTAAAATATCAATTGAATATTTCAAAATCATTAAATTGATACTAAGTTTTAAAGTATGGTATACCAAGTATGTGTAGTCAAGAAAGAGGAACTAGAAATCTCGTAAGCTGTTGGAATGAATATGTATATACTAGCACAAGTAGTTTTTGAGAGTAAGTTTTGGTAATAGTTAGCAAAGTAAAATATACACATCAGCTATGATCAGAAATTCCATTTCTAGGTTTTTATGTGCTATTGTGTTTCCACACTTTATATTTGGAGACCTAGTATCCAATGTGAAAGTGTTAAGAGGTAGGACCTCTGAGAAAGTAGGTAAATCATAGGCACTCCACCCTTCTGAATGGAATTAATGCTCTTAGAAAAGAAATTTAAGGGAATGTTCTGGTTTCTTTGTGCCCTTCCACCTTCTACACTATGAAAATATGACAAGGTGCCATCTATGAATCAGAGAACAGAGTTTACCAGACACTACATCTTCAAGTACATTTACCTTGGGCTTCTCAACCTCTGAGACTATGAGAAATAAATTTCTATTATTTATAAATTACCCAGTATTTGGTATTTTCTTATAGCTGTAGGCATGAACTAAAACATCACCATAGGAAAACTTTCACACATGTGTTGAAGAGACAGTTACAAATGTTTCAAAGTGTTGTTTGAAATATTGAAAACATTAAGCAACCCTAATGCCCATCACTGGCACATTAACTTGATTAGTAATTGTTTACACATAGAATGCTACAGTAAAATACAATAAAAGAGAGCTAAATATAAGTGGTTATAGTGTACTAGTTCTCAGAATCCATTACAACCTCTTTCTAGGTGTGCCTTCTTGAATTACAGAGATTGGAAGGGTGAAAACTACATTTCTTAAGAAATTTATGTTCCTAAATTATTTGAATTTGCATGAGATTTGGAATGGAGTAAGAAGGCTGGGGCCATCTTCCTGCTGCTTTAACTATTGTCCCTGGCAGCCAAGGCATGGAGAGCTAGGATTTATCTGCAAGAGCATTACAGTGTCCAGTTAGCAACTTTTTGAGTATTGAAAAGGCCATTGCTATGACAGCAATGGCTTTCTGATCACTTAATCAGAGGCATGTTACTGGCCTTATTGGTTACAGTGATGACCTCTTGCCTTCTCTTCTTGTTGATGTAGCAAAAGTCTCACTTGGTAATACCTATGACAAGCAGAGGACTCACTCTTTCAGGCTTTCAATTATCTTTATAAGTGCCTAGATTCGTTTAATCTAGATTAGATAATATTAATTATCTTATTTTTAGAATATCTTGAATCATTTCTGTCTTACAATTGATTCCTCAGTAATGAAATGTTTATACTAGCAGTGATTTCTGACAGCAGACCACCAAAGATAGAAATCTGAGATTGGTTATCTGATTGGTTGTGTTTGAAAGAAAGGTCTTGAAAGAATAGGTGGCTGCTTCGACAGTTTCACAGTAGAATAGTAGTCAAAGTCTATGGACCAAGCTTGGTCTTTCATACTGTGCTGGACACTTAAATAATGTGATATGGTCAGCGTTTAAAATTCTCATCCAAAGCATGGTCATAAACAGACAGCATTTATGACTGACCTAAAATAATCTTGTATTTTATAGTCACAGACTTAATAGCCTAAAATAGGACCCAGAGTCTAATTTTGCATGTAGCTTAATTATAACACAGATTGAATTCCACTCTCTCTAAAACTCTTCTGTGAATGTTAAGGCGTTAGTTGGGGACATTTGTTTTTATTTGGGTGACAATGAGTATCCTGAGCTCAAATCCACAACTGAGCTGCTCTTACCAGTAGAAGCAGCTCACTTTCCGTGTCTAAAGAAGCTAGTTCTGCCTCTAGACGACACCTGGTAGTGGCCTTACTTGAAGTGGTTGCCTTACAGTTGGACGCTAGTCTTCTCATTTCTCACTTTTATTAGTCTAATGTCCTCCAGATCAGTAACAAGAGTCACTGATAACAAGAGATAGCAAGAGATCCCAGCATCACACAGTAGGAAGTGGTCAGTCTTACACAATGGAGAGAAAGCTTACATACTAAAATAATTATAAGGTTTTTTGACTTTTATGTTGGCAGAAACCTAAAAACTATTTAAATTAATAGAATATTAAAAAAATTAATAGAATCTTAAAAATAATGGAACATAATTATAGATCAGGTCAAATTTATCATATGTACATGCTTACCAGATAAGTTTGGATATAATATGCTAGCTCAAAGTGCAACCTACAAAGGTTCTAAACTGTTTTTACTGACTAATGACTGAATTCATTAATGTCTTAAATGTCTAAATTTCAAATACTAGATATCCCCAGGAATTATAAAGAGGAAATCTAAAGACTTAGTAGTAAGAGTGTTATTGGATTCATCAGGTGAATCATCTATCTCCAAATCGTGTACTCTAAGTTTAGAGTGCAGAGTAAATTCAGCTCATTCACAGTCACTGATCAATATATTTGTAAGAAAAGCACTGCCACTTAAAAAAATATCTGGAGTAACTATCTGTCGGAGGCCTGGAGTAAGATAGAAAATGTGACCATTGAAAAGGGCTTTCTGGTTTCAGTGAATATGGTAAGATTCCAGTGTGGCAAGGGCCAGGCAGAATATTCAATGTCTAAAGATAAGGCAGAGATGATAGTCATAGTGTTTAAAACACAAGGTTTCTTGGTGATCATGTGATCCTCAGAACTGAAACATAAGGGCAGATGACTAATTCCTACAAATTACGATTAGCCACAAACAAAAATTCTAGACTTGGTAATATATCTAACTTGAGTCATCCCAATGATGACTCAGCCTCATATCTGAATCAGATCACAGATCCAGAATCCACTGAATGAGAAGGAAAGAGATGCATGTATTCAAGGCACTACTGGAGGGGAAACAGATGGAACTTTCAGAGATAACTGAACACGGGTTCTCAGCTAACACTAAAACTGGAGATGCAGAATGCCATTGTGTCCCACCAAGTGCAAAGGGGGCTAATGGAGAGCAGGCAACAAATGCAGTTTTTGTTCAAGACCATGTCATGGGTGGCCCAGTGCATCCATATATCTGTTTTGTGATTATTTTCTGTTGATGTAGTAACAATAAATATGCATAACAACTGGAAGAATTGTCATCATGACTGAGTCTTTGAATGCCAGCTAAATGTGTGGGGACAGTTAGGGGGAAGTAGGCAGCATAGGACATTATCTGAGTGGCTACCATGGTGGAGATGATAACAGTGACCACACGCTTACTAGGCAAGAT
>PVJX010048674.1:0-11385 GCA_004027295.1 Dolichotis patagonum
TTTTCTATTGTTTGATCTCAACACTGTGTTGTTACAAGAGGTGCATGTGGACGCCAGGGTGATGAGCGGATGCTCTGCTGGATTTGTGTTGACCCAATTTACCTACCTGGAAATACATTTCCCACAATTCACTGTATTGCTCAGGGCGAGGGTTGGTCACCAGAGAAACTGTGTGAGGCGTGGCCTGTGGCTGTGAGGTTCTGCTGTGCTGTATCTGCAGGTTCGAGATTGAAGGCGCTGGGCAGCTCACCTGTGCGGATCTGCCAGCTCCTCTTTTCACACACCGTTTCTCCAGTGCTGAGGACCAAGCCAGGGCTTGTGCACAATGCTAGGCGAGCTCTCCACACTGAGCTGCACCCGGCCTCCCAGATCCTCGGGTTGTTCACTCCCAGTTCCCTCTTGTCCCACCACACTGCTCAGTGTCTCTTTGTCTTGGGCCACGTCCACTGCAGAGTAGTGGCCGACAGCTCGGCTTCACTGCAGGTCATCCAGTGAAGAAGGCTGAAGGGAGTAAGAGACAGACAAAGTTTCATTTGTCCTTTGAGGTCCCACTTATCCTCATGGGACCCACTATGTCCTTATGATCAGCAAATTAGCAAAATGCTTGACCTGATCCGGCTTCTCTCCCCAAAGCTGAACCGAACCGCACTTCATGCAGGCATTCAGCTCTGCAGAGACTCCTCCTGCAGCATCTGCCGTTGCGTGAGGTTGCTCCTCATTATTCCTTAGTCTCAATCACTCTTGCTGGTTCTGCTTCTCTGATTCTAAGTGACACAGATCATAAGAGGATGCCCAGAGAGATGATGTTCGTGATTCCTGATAACTGGACCAAGTTAGTGCTGTGAGCATCTTTAATTTTCAACAGTTTTAAACACATTCTGTGTGATCTATTTTAAGGTAAAAAGTGAAGACTGAAAATGCATTACACTAATGCTGCTCCCAGTAACTTTTTCCAAAGGAGGCAGAGGAGGTTTTACCTAGAGTTGATTTTCCTGATGCTAAGGGCAGTTGGCTCCTCTCTCTCTGGGACCTGGAGATGCGCTTCTCAGCTGGACCTCTGCAGCAGGATGCTGTCTCCCGTGGAGCTCCTGAGATTCCTTCACCTTTCACTATTAACACAAACACTGTGTGTATCCAGAGAGCACAGAAACACTGGTGCCGGCCACACTAGGAGAGAGCAGGGCACTGACACACACAGTCGCTTCACCTCACAGATGACCTGGGCTCCCTTCACAGGCGGACAGTGGCCGTCAGACTGCACAGTCTCCTTCCCCCGACACCCCTCTCAGGTCAGGGGAGCTCCTCACACTGAAGAGAACACACCTTTAAATAGACTCTAACTTAAGTAGCAGTGCTATGCCTTGGTCACCCCCTACAGGGTCACGTTTAGCCTACATAATTGGTGTGCGGTGACACCTTGTGTTGGCATTTGTCTGCAGTCACCTTATGACTGTGATACAGAACATGGTCTAAGGCTCTTCCCACACATGGTAGAATAGTAAATGTCCCTACTTCTGGTGTCTTTCATACTCTTTTCAGCTACTAAGCTCTGCCACTGCAGCATGAAAGAAGCCATTGCTAAGCAAGTGACACTAATGTGTTGGGGCTGAATTTTATAAAAACAGGTAAGTGGCTTCTTCCTCTCATAGGTCACGTTTGTCAAACTTCCAGTAAGAGCATCTTTTCACATTAATGTATTTTCTGTTATGAAGAGGATGCTTAAGTGTTTTGCTCATTTTAAAGTTTATTGTCTCATATTAAGTTGTAACATCTCTGTATATTTTACATATAAAATACTTTGAACAATATATATGTTTCAGATAGTTTTTCTTAATTACTGCTCACTGTTTTGTTTTCTTAAAATGCTCACAGCCTCTGCTGAAAAAAGTTAAAAGGATAGGTTTAAATTAAAAACTTAATAAACAGAAAGACAGGTTGTACTGATGTATTAGAAGACTTACTATCTTTCAGTTTCCCAAATTCTTTTATAAATTCAATAGAACATCAAATGAAATTCCTTGTTTTATACAAATTGATGGACTAATTTCATAGTTTATGAAAATGTAATTATATTTAATAGGTCAAAAAAATAGTATTAAGTAACTCATCTGACCAAGACTTCAAAAAAGAAAAATAACTCAGGAAACCGGGTATTGGTGGAAATAAGACATGCAGGTCAGGAAGATAATGTAGCAAACTCAAAAGAGTTACAAAAATAAGTTCAATTAATTTTCAAAATGGTGCAAAGCATACCAATAAGAAAAGAGTTCTCAAGAAATGATGATTATTCCCAGCTCTTCCGAGGCTGAGACAAGAGGATCACTATGAGTTCGAGGCCGGCATGGGCTACACAGTGGGTTCAGTGCCAGTCTGAACTGTGCAGCTCAACCTTGTCTCAAAGTCAAAAAAAAAAAAAAGAAAGAAAGAAAAGAAAAGAAAAAAGAAAAGAAAAGAAAAAAAGAGAAAAAAATGATGATGACAACCTAGGTCTATCCATGGATAATGCCTAATAGAGCTGACTTTCCATTCCTGTTAACATCCCTTATGTTATTCTGTGATGTGAGTGTGATAAAGAAAGAGATTTTTGAGAAAACCGATTTTTGATTTTGCATAACCCAAATTTATAACTAACTTGTCCTATTTCAAATGACCTTGCTTGTCTGGATATAAGCTAAAATTTATAAAGGTAGGGAGTAGAAAGCCTAGTTTTTTTAAAAAATAAATTGTGAGTCTGTGTATGTTAGTCTGTTTTCTCTCACTATAACAAAATGCCCGTGATAATAAACTGGAAAGCCTATTTTGCTCACAGGTCTGCAGACTTCAGTCATGGCAGATGACCCTCACTGCTGTGTCCGAGGTGAGGCTGCTCATCACGCTGGGGGTGAAGGGCAGAGGAAGCTGCTCATTCACGGCAGCAAGGAAGCAAGAGCAGAGGAACCCGGTGTCCCACAGTCCACCTGGAGGGTCCGTCCCCAGTGAACAAGGTTCTCAGCCGGGCCCTGCCTTCCTCTTGTGCTGAGCTGGAAACTAAGCCTTTAACATGTGACTCTTTCCAGGACACCCCAGATATAAGTTCTAGCAGAATATGCAAATGAAATGATAGAAAAGCTGAGTCATATTACCAACAGCAGTAACAGGGCTGGAATTTGTTTCCCATTGCTGGACTCAGTCTATGCTGCAGGAGACCGGGCTATGGAAGGGATAAATGGCCGACTGTGAGAGGCCCTCTGGCTGTGTGGGAAAAGCTCGTATTCACAGCGCTCTGAAGTCAAGGTAACACCTGGGCTGAGGCCTCCGAGGACACTGCTGCTGACACTCTCCACTCCAGGGCAACAAGGCTGCTAACCCGAGAGACCAGGCAATTCCCTTAATCGGCAGGACTCACTGCCTTTGTTCCCAGGGTCCTTTACATGGGCTTCTGCCTCAGAGGTGCCCTCTTCCTGCACCCCTCAATCTGTGGACACCCAATAAACACAGTGATCCAGAAGCTTCCTTGGCTTTGCTTCCAGACAGTCTAGATTCCTGAGCGCGGTCTGACCTTCCTAGACTGCCCCAAACCCCATGGCTTGTCTCTTTTTATTTAAATCTTCACCTAATTCATTTTTGGGAGATTAGAGGCTTAGCTAAGTCCCCGATAATATGTACATTAAAATAAAAAATGTAATTAGAGATAAGGTGGGATTATTTAAAATAATAGGAAGAGTCAATCAATTAGGAAAATATAACAGTTACTTATGCACCTAACAATACACCCCAAAATACATGTAGCAAAAGCTGACAGAATTTCAGAGAGAAAAATAATTCAACAATAATATCTGGTGATTTCAGCATTTCGCTGTCAATAATAGGAAAATGGCGGAATAACTCCAAGGAAACAGAGGACTTGAGCAATGCTGTTAAGCAAGTGAATCTTGCAGACATCGCCCATCAGTCTGCTCCAGCCTCCGGGCGCCCTCTACAGGGCACAGCAGGTCCTCGCCCGCGCAGCGAGTCTCCAGGCTGTGAAGGGGCCTTAGTGGAATGGAACCCGCACACTAACGTTTTCTCCCACGTCATGCATCATATATGAACATCCAGAGACCTTTTTCTTTTCTCTGATGCCCTGAGTGCATGAGCTGAGACTCAGATGCGCTTCAGAGACCCGGCTAACCTGCATCATCGCCAATAACTTCT
This sequence comes from Dolichotis patagonum, assembly GCA_004027295.1. Taxonomy (NCBI): domain Eukaryota; kingdom Metazoa; phylum Chordata; class Mammalia; order Rodentia; family Caviidae; genus Dolichotis; species Dolichotis patagonum. The sequence goes on from PVJX010048674.1 coordinate 4,174, forward strand.
TCATCCAAACATGTTTTATTTTTTGTTAGTTTTAATTTTTACTTTTTGGGAAAAGAGCACATTTTGATTCAGCCCTCTTATTATAAACTCTAATCCTCTAAATTAGATTTCTGCAAAGCGGGATTTATAATTTGAGAAAGGAAGAAAAAAATCATAGTCCCAAGTCCATGGGGCATAAAAGCGTGTGAGCTCCAGACTCTACCAATGTAGGTTAGAGACGCTCAGCTGTGAAGACCCCGCTGTGGTGGCCCCGGGATGTGCCCTGGCTGGCGCGGGGCTGAGCCCAGCTGAGGGTTTGTGCCCCAGCTGCAGGCGCCTGGGGAGCGCTGTGGGCTGCAGCACAGAAATAAGAGGCTGAGTCTGTGAGCCGGGCAGAGGAGATGGACAGCAAGCTGTGGCGTTCTTTAGGGACTGTCGTGGCCTTTAGTCTTCCACTCTGCTTTGTCCCTGAAGGAATGTAGAACAGGGTGACCAGGTGGCCCCCAGGATCTTGGCGAAACCACTGCACATTGTTCACTGGGTCAGAAAATTTGCATGACAGATTGGAACCGGTTCCCTCCTGGAGGATCTGGGCTGGAGGACTCTGCTCCACCTGCATCCCTCTCACACCTGAGTAGGAATAGAGACAGGGTCAAAGGTGACATAACTGCAGCATCTACACAGCCCTGAAAATGCCCCCATGGATCATGAAAGGGAAGAAAGCCTGCAAGGTCTGTACATTCATTTTCTCTATCTTTTCAGGTGCTGCAACTGCAAAATGCTTTCAGCTTTCTTGCATTTGGGACAACTCAACTTACAGCAAACCTGGGTGCATAAAAGCCAGAGCAGAGGACCCGAGAGCTTCTTCATGATGTTTTTCCTGAAGGTGGCAGAAGGACAGACTTCACACCTGCAGTGTGGGGTCAGGACTTGCTTTCTGAGCAGCCAATGAGCTCCACTTTGACCCTGCCCAGCCCAGGCTGAGTCTCCACAGCCTTTGTGCAGGAAGCCCTTCCCCCACCTAGAGCTTTGAATCTGGGTGGAGCCTGCTAGGGAGAGAGAGGAGAGACAGTTTGTTATTCTATTAGCAGAGGGACATCTTCAGACATTCCTGGAATTGTGAGGACGATGGGGAGATACCTCTCCAAAGAGAAAAGTCACAAGTGTACTGCTCAAAGCCTGGGAGAGCATCAGAGAAATAATATCCTCATATCTAAACCCAGATATCTGATATGTGTGTGTGTGTTTTATTAGTACATGTTTGCATTACATAATACTTACATTCTCTGTGGGGATTTGGTACATGTGCATTAAAACATTTCAATTCTATTTTTGTCCCCTTTCCCTCCCTTTTCTCCTCTCTCCTGCCATCTCTAGATCCCTTTTCCATTTAAAAAAAAAATCCATCTCCCTACTTCCTATTATTTGCCTTTCATTTTGCTCTTTATTTACTTTTTGGGTTTCTCGTATAAAAGAAACCCTTCAATATTTAAGCTTATGTGTCTGATTTATTTCACTTACATTGTGGTTTTAAGTGCATCCATTTTCCTGCAGCTGATTCAAGTGCATTCTTCTTTATGACACAGTAGTGCTCTGCTGTAGAGTTAAAGACATCATACTACAGTGATAAATGCATACCTAGCTTTATAGCAGCACAATTCATAACAGCTAAGTCTTTGAAGAAACCTATATGTCCACCAGCAGAGCAATGGGCAAAGACAATGTGGTATTGGTACTGAAGGTGGTGCTACAGGGTATGTTTCCACTCTAAGTGCTTTACTGATCTGTGAACTAATTTAGGTGAAACTCATTATGAGAATACAAAATTATCTGAATGTAAATGTTACATACTATACACTTACTGAATAACTTTTACTGTAATATGCAAAATACACACTCTTAGGGAACAATGAAAATGTGTAAATATAAGAACTGACCCTGGAGGAAGAGAGGTTTGGTCAGTGAATCTCAGTAGGGCAGCGCTGGGAAATTCTGCTCACATCTGCTCACATCTGACAGCCAGAGCTGCCTCCACCCTGACTATGACGCCGTCTTCTCCTGCTACAGCTGCTGCTGGACACTTTGTCCTTAGGGAGTTTGCTTTGCTGTCCAGAATCACACCCACCGCTTCACTGGACAAATTCCTGCCCTCTCAGAGCCCTCACAGAATGCACGGACTATGCTTTCTAAAACTCCAAAGTATTTATGGAGTTTTCTTTCTACTCAGAAACTCTTTCTCAAGGTCTTAGTGTCAACCCGTGCAACCGTGAAGACGTGTGTATTTAACCACACACAACTTTCTAATTCTGTTTTCTTTGTAGATTTTAGTAGGACTTAGCACAAAACAGAATTAAAGTAATTGAGTATCAGGACATGTGCTGGGTATATACTAGTGCCTAAAAAGTTTAATTAACAAATTTTGGGTTATATTATTCTATAGTATATTTCATATTTTTTGTATAAAATAAAAACTATAGCTGGTGAAATAGTGACATTTTCCTGTTGTTGGTGTTTGGTCTGAGTTTTTCCAAAGAGTGGGCTATTATAGTTAATTGTACACATTAAGTTGACTAACCTAAGAGACCCCCCAGAGAGTTGGTGAAGTACTACTGCTGGCTGTTCTGAGGGTGGTTCTGGGAGAGATTAGCGTATGAATCCCTAAGATTAGTAAACGAGAAGCACCTTTCCCAGTGTGGTGGGCATCCTGCAATCCACAGAGGGTTGAGAGAAGGAAGTTAGAGGCAGGATTATTCCACTCTTCCTGCCTGAGCTGGGACATCTATCTTCCACGGACTGGGACGCTGTCCCTCATGGTTCTCGCATCTTTGTCCAGAACATACCTAACCAATTTTCTTGGGCCTCCAGTTGCAGATGGAAAATTGTGTTACTTCTCACCCTCAAAAATTACATGAACTAATCCACTGATCTACCCACCTCCATTTTTTCCCAAAATACTGACAAATTTCTGTTGTATGAATGTCCCGGAGAGACATAAAAGAAATGTCAGCCTCTGAGCTGAGGAAAAGCCCACAGTCCGAACGATTGCTCAGACAAGTGCAGCTTGGTGAGGGAGTGTGTTTACTGAGCTTCCTTCCAGGGCCAGGGATTATTGACAGGCTGCAGCGCCATCAGTGTTTTCAAACACACTGTGCTAGGCTACTGGTGTTACAGGGCACAGTTTACACCAGAGAAGCCAGATCAAAAGTCAGAAGGGAACTTGGGAATTTGTGTGTTCTGCTCACATCCCATCCTAATAAGGAAGCTCTGCCGCTCTCCGCAAGCGCTCTTTAGCCTGATAGCGGGTGACCTTGTGCTGCAGAGTGACACAGAGCCTCAGCGCTCCAGCGTGGGCCACTGGGGCCACGGCGAGGACTTGGAGTGCGGTTCACAGCATTAGGGTGTTTCATTACACAGGGCTCCTAGCAGAGCATCAGGCATCTCATTATGTTGTAATCAGAGGTGTTAAGGTGTCTGTCTACAAAATTCCTTAAATTGTTTGGATTATAGAAGAGAATAATAATTTTTATAATTCAACATTGTTTATTGTTAAATTTAATTTGACAATTGTTTATAATTCAAATTATACTTCCACCTATATTTTCCATATGTATCTATATTATGAGAACATGAGTGTGTATGTTGTACATAAATTCTAATGCGCTCTAATGTATTCTAACATCTGTTATTCTATAATATGATAGCATACATACACTATATACACACTATACATAAATATAATAAATGTCTGTATACCTATTGAACAACAACAAGCTAATAGCATTAAAAATGTGTTTTCTGTAATTGTCAGAGAAAAATCCAGAAAAGTTGCTGCTGGCAGAGGAATTACTACTTAGAGGCACACTCACCTAGAATCACACCCCTCAGGAATGCACCTTATAACCCAAGACAGTCCGCAGAGTAGACACAGAATGGACAAAGCCCACCCAGCTCCGCAGCGTTAGGGATCCTGTGTCACAGTAGAAAACAGGGCAGGGTCAGGGTGAGGGGAGTAAGAGGCAGGATCACAGCACACACAGAGACCATGTCAAGTTAAAGGGTCCCTATAATGTTAAATAGAAGTAGCTGAGGTCACGGACACTAATGAGGAACGTAGAGAGACCCACAGGTGACAAGAGCAAGAAGTCACTCTGACGTGCACCATTCGGGCTGCATTAGGAAAACAGAAAGCGGCTCAGCCAGGAGAAAGAAGAGAACTCAGAGAAGGTCATAGCAGGAGCTGTGTGAATGGGGTTAGGGAACCAGTGAAGTGCGCTGGAGCATCTGGTGACACTGGAGAGTCAGGAGAGCCCCCAACCTGAAGGAGCTCAGGGTGATGACAAACTCCTGGGAAGTGGAGCTGTGGAAGAGAGATTTCTCCAGAGATCTGGAGTTACAAGGAATGTAGTCTAACCAGTGTGTTTCAGCAGATGAGGAGCAAAGAAAGACTCCACCTCTCTCCCTCCCACCCAGACATCCCTTGCCAGTATCTCTGCAAAGGCTAAATCAAGTAAAGTGCCGGCAAGCAGAAGGATTTAATTCCTTTCACAGGGTTTGAGCTACTGCTCTGTGGAGAGGGACCAGGAGAAAGGAAGCATGGATTTGCGTAAAAGGGGAAAATAATAATCAGCAAAGGATACAAAGGGGGAAATTCCTGCTGCCTTTGCTCCCATTTCAGTGAAATCCTCAACCACTAGCTCAGCTGAATTTATAAAACTAATGAGAGGAATCAAAGAACAATCTCTATCGTTTCTTATTAGACCTTGGGGTTTGGTCTGTGGCCAACAGTTTGATGAGCATTGGAATGAGAGAGCTTTGATTTCCTATGTGCTGCTGTTCTAGTTTATTTTGGAGTTTAGAAATAGAGGACTTGAGTTTCCATTTCACTCTCTGGTCAGTAAAGGCAGTGTGTATCTTTTCTGCTTTTTGCAAACACAGACAAAAATGAGTGTGTCTTAGGAGAGGCATCCTCCTTTGTATTCAGATCTTTCTTGCCTTACAGAGAAACATCTAGCCAATTAAGTATCTGAGTTTAAACTGTCATTTTATTGGGAGAGTTGAGAAGTTAAAGGGGTCGGCTGTCTTCTGTTTCAGGTGAATTCTCACGAAACCTCACGGGAACCACAGGTGCTTGTCATTTAAAGGTCAGGGTGATGACAGCGGAACCTGGGCAGGAAGAGGGAGGCCTTCTTGCACAGTCTTTCCTCCCTGCCCTGACCTTCACCATCTGTGTAGTGAGGGCCCAGGAGGGAGCGTCCCCCCAGCGTCTTAGACTGAGGGTCCCCCACAGCCATGTCTCCTGAGCAGCTTCTTCAAGCTAGAGGTTGGGAGTTGAGTGGAACATTTCCAGCAGACTTAGGACAGGCAGAGAAAAACTTAGTTGTAGACTAAAGTGAGATAACTAAGACAGGTTTTGTGTCCCTTTCATAGTCCATAAATACTTACATGAAAAACGCAACCCCTGGAAATTTCAGATCACAAAACACATAAGTCATCTTGGCAGAAATTAACCCTGTGCCATGCTTTTCCTGGAAATACTTGCTCTGAGAAATTTCCAAGTCTGAAGGAGAGAGGAGACTTTCCAGCTGAGTACTGAATGTCTGGAGATCAAACCCCATGATCTTTTTAATCTATCACCCACCCCATCACACCTCAGAGCAGCTCAGGACTCCTGAGTGTTGTAGAAACTCAACCTGAGACTGGCTGAGGGTGCTGGGGAAACTGGTTGCGTGTCACCTAGGCAGAGAGCACAGCACTCTCTGGTCAGGGCTGCTCCCCTCGGCCACCTGCACCTCGGATTTGTGCTCGGCTCCCCTGTAGCTTCCCTCACTGTGTCCCCAGAGCACAGTAGTACACAGCGGAGTCTGACAGCCTGAGTGAGGGTTTCTGCAGGTGGAAGGAGCTGCGGCTCTTGACAAGAGTGGCCTGGAAGCCCGGGTTCTCAGTCTTGGTTTCTGTTGCACTTCTCAGGACGAGCTGAGGAGCTTTGTCCTCATACTTGACATATCAGAAAAGGACAGGATCTGAGTAAATTGACTGATAAGTGCAGTTCAGGATTAGAGGGTCTAACTCTGTGAGAGTAACCTGGCCTTCTGTCTGGGCCACTGAGTCTCCACGGTTTCTCCCTAATAAGAGAAAAGAGGGAAGAAGAGCAGGAGGAGCGAGGGGAAAAGGAAGAGGAGGAGGAGGAGGAGAAGGAGAAGGAGGACAACAACAGCAACATATGTGTTTATATTTGGAAGAAGAGCAAAGATGATCACAACTGAAGAGAAATAAAAACATAAATGTTTGTGATAAAATGTTACTTACTGAACATTAAGAGAACCAGATGTACTGAGCAGCTGACAGGAAGCATGTTGGTAGCAAAGAGCCCTCACAACTTGCATGACCCAAAATGTTAAGCAGCCTATCGCAGCAGGATCTTCTAGAAGAAACTCAGCAGGAGGCCAGAGCCTCTTGTGGTGGTTTGACTTGTGGCTACAAAGATAGCACTGTAGAGTCACCAGCCAGCTGCTAATGTGAGCCATGTGTGAGGAAGCAGCACCCACTGGTGGTTTCCTTGAGTGTTGCTCCAAGCCTTGTCACCCCTATTTAATATCAGTCATGCAAATTCACAGAAAATGCTTCCTAAGACCCCTCTAGATGCCTGAAACCACAGAGAGCCCTTACCCTACACATTGTGTCTCTCCTATCCGTGCAGTCCTATGACAGCATCTGTTTGTAAGGTAGGCACAGTGCTTTCTGGTGTAACACATCGCCACCAGCTGGAACCAGCTGAATGTCCAAGGCTTCCGTGAAGGCTTCAGCTACACACTGGTGCACGGTGGTTGTGCCTTGTCCAGTTTGAAGTGAGGCTGCAAAAGTAGCACTGACTGACTGTGGACAAAAACAAAGACTAAGGGCTGGGAGGTGAGCAGCTGTGCACTGTGGAGATGCTGGACCCAGCGCTGACCCTCCCAGGATGCGGCGCGGGCTGGGAAGAGTTCATCAAAATGCTCAGGGGGACATGGGATAAATGCAAAGCATGAATTCTTCATTCTGGAATTTGTTCATTTAATTTTTCAGATGAAGTTTGCAGCACATAACAGGAACCATGGAGTCAGAAATATTTGATAATGGGGACTGTTGTAAAATAGCTTGAGAGGAAGGTAGATAAAGAGAAGGAATGAAATAACACTCTGTGAAGAAAGCACTGAACATTTGCTTATGGATTTACAGTTACAGTTAGGAAGGTTT
>PVJX010048675.1:0-11387 GCA_004027295.1 Dolichotis patagonum
GGTACCAGGGATCGAACTCACGACTGCCTGCTTGCAAGGCAGGCGCTTATGCCGCTGAGCTAAATCCCCAGCCCCGGTAGCTGGTTATCTTGTATAATGCAGAGAAGTGTTTATGTGCGCTGATAGGGCTTATGCCAAGTCCTCGCACTAGCTATGAACAGACCCTTCTTTTGTTTTTTTGTTTTGTTTTTTTGTTTTTTTTGGTACCGGGGATCGAACTCACAACCTCACGCTTGCCAGGCAGGCGCTTAAGCCACTGAGCTAAATCCCTGGCCCTAAGACCCTTCTTTTGTGCAGGAAATGCACCCAGTCCTGGATCTGCACACCCACACATGCTGCTACCCGTCCGAGCCCAGGAAACGTGTAAATACGGCTGGGACAGCATGTATCCATCTTGCACAGGGCCCTAGGTTGGATTCCAAGGACCACAAACAAAGCAAAACAAAAAACCATAATATAAACTAGGCATGGTGACCCAAGCTTGTAATCTTAGCTCCTTAAGAGGCTGGGGGAGGGGGAAGAGGCTGAGGCAGGAGGACTGCATCTTCCAACCTAGCCTGAGCAATTTAGTGAGATCTGGTCTCAAAACAAAAAAATTGTAAAGGACTAGTCTGTAGCTCAATGACTAAGCGTTACATAACACACAGGAGCCCCTAACTTCAATCCTCAGTACCATAAAAAATAGTAAATACAGTAAAATGGCCAAAATTGTTCATTGATAAGAGGCTGAAGTTATAAAGTTGTTTAAAAAAATAGCTTCTGTCAGCCTGTCTCAGTGGTGCATACCTGAAATGCCAATTAACTGGGAAGGCTGAGGTAGGAGGACCACAAGTTTGAAGCCAGCCTTGGGCAACTGTCTCCAAAAAAAGGCAGGTGGTGGTAGGAGGGCTGAGGATGTAGTTCAAAGGGAGAGCAGTGGATTCAATCTCCAGAACAAAAAAAAAAAGGAAAGAAAGAAGAAAGGAAAACTGTCACTAAAAAAATTCTTTTAAATGGCATTCCCCAGAGAGTGTTTTATGAGATTTCTTTCTTTTCTTTTCTTTCTTTCTTTTCTTTCTATTTATTTGTTTGGAGATCTCCCCTGTGCCCAGGCTGGCTTAGCTCACAGCTGGACTCCTGCTCCCATCTCCGGAGTCCTGGGGTTACAGGTGTAAACCACCACACTCAGCTTGTTCTGCAATGTAGTTTAAATAAGTAGTACATTTTTAAAAAAGGATTCTAGGTAAAATAAACTTGGGAAACATTAGACCAAACAGTGTTAAACAGTTTTCTTTATGGGAAGAACACAGGAAACTTTTAATATGCTAATTTCTATAGTGAACCTTAAAAATCTAGATATAATAGGTAATATCTTCAAAATCTCTCCCCTCCCCAACTCGTGTCTCCTTCTCCAGCCGGGCAGAGCAGTGCGGGCCTATGATGCCAGTATTTGGGAATCATCCCCAAATGAGATTTCTCTAGCTGTACACCTTAATATCACTAGAAGTCTTCATTTTTTTCCTTTTATTTCTATCATTAGCACTAGCATTGGCATTCTTCTGTACTCTATTTTGCCTCCAAGTGATAAAATCATCACAGTACTGTCCTTCGACAAAACACAACACTACATTGTGTTGTAATTCTTAATCTTTCAGTGGACACTATGAGTTAATTTACCCCCACACCCAGCCTTGCAGTGCACTCAATTCTAATTTATTCATCATTATTTATTTACACAGTATAGAACTTTCTGTGCTATCCTTGAATGACTAATGCTTAAACCTTAATTCATTACTCTGTCACAGTCTTTCCAGCAAAGGTAACTTACTAAACTTTATCTCAGTTCTTTTTCTTTCCTTGAAAACCTACTGTATGTTAATAGAAAGTTTTAAAAACGAGGACATTTTAGAGCTGTAAGAGATAATGGTGGGGTGAGAATTTATTTTAAAAAGCAGCCAGGTATCCTTGGATGGCTGAAGCAGGAGAGTCCTAGTGAGTTCAAGCTGAGCCTGGGCTACAGACCGTCGTGTTTAAGGCCGGCCTGAGCTGCACAATGCAACCTTGTCTCAGAAACAGAACAAAACGAAAGAAGGGAGGGAGAAAGGAAGGAAAGAGAGAGAGAGGGGCCTGGTAAGTGCTAGGTCATGAGTTTGATTCCTAGTGCCAAAGTAAAAAAGAAAGGAAACAAGCAAGTGAGAAGGAATTCAAACAAGTCTGAAGTTTGATGTGGTCCTTGTTTTATCTAAAACAGACAATTTAAATCAGCCTACTTGGCACAGACCTATAGTCCCAGCTACAGAACTTGGAAGGCTGAGGCAAGAGAATCTTGAAGTCAGTCTGGGCAATTTAGCAAGACCTTGTCTCAAAATAGAATAAAAGACGTAGAGATTAATTCAGTGATAGAGTATTTCTGGGTTCAAGTCTCAGGACTGTAGAAAAACAGAAAATCTGGCTAAGAGTAATCAAATCAGTATTCTAGGGAGACACAGTTTATTTCTAGCAACTCTGCATATTAGAGATTAAATCTATTTTCACACAATCTGCCCTTTAACTCTAATTTATTTTACAATGCAAAATACTACCAAGCAGGCAAACCTTCCAAGTGTAAGTATAACAACCAGAACATGAGCTCTGAGGTCAGACTGCCTGAACTCAAACTGGCCTCAGCCCTGTAGCTCCGCGGCTTCGGGCAAGACGCCTAATCTCCTTGTGCTTCAAACTCTTATTTGAACAAGGAATTTTTTAAGAGGATCCACCGCACAGTGTCACTGTGGGGACTGATAAATTAATACATGAAAGAGAGTGCATGGGGTAGGAGGGGTGTCTATCGATACAGCATAATTTTTTTTTTATTTTTGAATTTTGGATTTGGTCTCTCAGTTAAGACCTTTCACACTCCCCAAATACAAAAATTATCTATCTATCTATTGTCTTTTTTGAGACAGGGTTTTACTAGGCAGTTCAGGCTGGCCTTGAACTTACTTAACTTACTTTGTAGCCAACTAAGATTTTTCTTTTCTTTTTTTCTTTTTCTTTTTTTTTTAGCACATTTTGGTCATTAAATGCAGGTAAAATATATTTAGGCACTCTGAAGCAGGGCATCTAGATATGTTTGTTAACCAACATAAAGCTTGCTGCTCCCCATAATTTAGTAAAAAATCAATCCACATCACACTAGTTTGAACTACTTGCTGTTCTACAGTTTTGAGTATTCTTTCTACTAAGAGAAGCTTGGGTTTCAACATGTCATGCAAGTGCTCTACCACTGTGTGAAAATCCCTCACCCCAGAGAACCTTTCAAAAAAAAACAGACAAATTTTCCTGCAGGACAGATTGGAGGGGCAGAGAAAAAAATGTATAAGTCTCACAGGTTCTACTTGTCAAAGAAATCACAGGTCCTAAAACTTGAGACTCCACCTCTGAAGTGTGGGAGCCTCCTTGTTGACTTCTTGATTCTCCTATGAGAATGAGGAGTCTTGGAATTGTCAGTCAAATCAAAGGGAAGTGACATCTTTGCTCCTTTGTTTACCCTCCCCCACAGGAAATGTCATGACCTTGAAGTTTCTCAGTGACGCTTCAGTAACAGCAGGAGGCTTCCAAATCAAGTACATCGCAGTGGATCCAGTATCCAAATCCAGTCAAGGAAAAAATACTACTACCAGATCTACTGCGAGTAAAAACTTTTTAGGTGGAAGATTTAGCAATTTATAAATCAAACAAAAGATGTTCAAAATATGCGATGTTCATGTTTGCATCTTTGGAACTTCTTTGAGCTCACTTTTGTGTTCTTGTTTTTGTTAACATTTATTTATTATTTTTCTAAAATGTGAAAGTTATACCTTATTTGGTGAAAAATGGAAAGATACAGAAAAATTCAAGTGCAAAAACAAAATCTCTCCTAATTCTACTATATAGAAATAACAAGTGCTAACATTTATATATTTTTTTCATTTCTCTACTTGTAGTATATGTACATATGTATCTATACGCATTTGTATTTTAAATTTTGGAACCCTTTCTATATATAGTTTTACACTCTGGTTTTTGTGAGCGATTTTAACTTTAAACTTTAAACCTAAGTATTTCCTAAATCATTGAGTATTCTACAAAAACATGATTCTGAATAGCAGTAGAATATTCCATACTTTATTTAAACCCATCTCTATTGTTGAAATATTAGATTGTTTTCAGAAATACTGCTGCAATAAATATCTTTTTACATACATATTTGTGTAGGTCTTTAATTTGCGGGATAAGGACCCAGAAGTAGAATTACTAGACTAAGAGACAAAGTAAAGTTTTCTTTTCTTCTCTCTCTCTCTCTTTTATGAGCCACGCTCTCTTTATGTAGAGAGATTGGCCTTGAACTCACTATATAGCCCAGGCTGGCCTTGAACTTGCAGCAATCCTCCTGCCTCAGCCTCCTGAGTACTGGGATTACAAATTTGTGCCACCGTGCCTAGTCCTAAATTTTCTTTTTGAGAACAATGAGACATCAGCATAGTTTCCATTTCCATATTAGTGAGATTGGAAATTGGTTTATCTAATTTTGATTCTTTTATGTGTGAATTATTTTTCCATACTTTTACCCTGTTCGTGTGATACAAGACCTCCCTTTATGCTATGTAAATCAGGCTGACCAGTAGCCCAGGTTGACCTTGAACTTGCTGAGTGTCCCTGGCTGGCCTCAAATTCTAACTTCCTGCCTCAACCTCTTAAGTAGCTGTGATTACAGGCCTGTGCCACCACACTCAGCTCTTTTCACCTATTGTATTGTATTGTATATTTTGGTGTTTTGTTGTTGTTGTTGTTGTTGCTGTTTCTGAGACAGGGTCTCACTTTGTAGCCTAACCTCGCCTCAAATGCACAGTGATCCTCCTGCCTCAGCCTCCCAAATGCTGGGATTGCAAGTGTGTGCCACCATACCTGGCTTTTTTTCACCTATTTATTTATTTATTTATTTATTTCGTCTTTCTGAGATACAATCTCACTATGCAGTTCAAATTGGCCTTGAGCTCACTTGTGGCCAGGCTGGTCCCAAATTCACAATGACTTCCCTCAGCCTCCTGCCTTAGCCTCCCAAAGAGTGCTGGGATTACAGGCCTGTGCCACTATGCCTGGCTTTTTCACCTATTTAATAAACATACACATAAATAATATTTTCTCAAACTGATTTATAAGAAATTATTATATTAGGTATACAGGCCATGTCTGTCATACATTGCAATCTAATTTTAGATTTGTAGTTTGCCTTCTGCTTTAAAGGGTTTTTATTATATCAACAATTAATTTTATGTTGTTATGCACATTTATTTTGCTGAGATTTCTTTTTTTCTTGTATTTATATTTAAGAGTGTTAACAAGCAAAATGATTTAAACAAAATTAGTTTAAATCTTTAATTGACTTTATTGGTAATTCTAGGATAAAGCAATTCTTCGTTTTGAAAACAATGTCCTGATAAATTCAGCAGGTTGGCTTCATAGACAGGAAACAGCTGAACAAAGAACATACAGGGAATAAAGGGAATTGGTCATTTCAGAGCTAGCTTCCTTTCAGAAGTTAAAGCAAAGAGAAATTCCTTATCATGCCAACTAAAAATGGTTTATTTGGCAATTTGAATATTATCACTCTTTCTTGGTTTCATCGAAGGCCAGATTTTAAAAATTTTAATATTTTCCTGATGTAGAGCTTTGGCTTGAGTAACTTTGTTTTCATCTGATTTCTTGCACAGTCCAAATCATTGGCCTTCTATAAATTTTACTTCATGGAAGAATACTCCCATTATAAGATTGGATTTGTTTTACGTGAGTGTATTTTTGTGTTACTACTTCAACTATCTGGAGGGAAAAATCCACAGTTGTTACTTTACATGTAAGAGGTAATGATCACCAACCAGTTAAATTCAATAAAAAATCATATACCAAGTACTATTCTAGATACTTGGCAAACACCAGACAGAGAATCAAGTAAACAAAAAGTCCCTAGACTTGTGGATATATGCTCTGGTAGAGGGAGAAAGAGAACAATTAATATCTGTGATAAGGGGATAAGGCCATAGTTCAGTGACCGAGTGCTTCCCCAGTATTGGCAAGGATCTGAGTTAGATTCCTAACTATCACAAACATATTTTATACATAATATTTATAAAGAGAGACTAAAAATATCAGACTATAAACCAGCAGCAAAATACAGCCTCTCTACAACATAGAATCAAAACACCTGGAAGTAACAATTTTGTGAATAAAAAAAAAAAGCATTAGCTTTCTAAGAATCATAAGGGAACTGGCAGGAAAACTAGAAACTACAGAGAAGTTGGAGAAATAGAGCATGATACAGAGAGAACAGATGAAGCAGTCTGGAAAGCTAATCCTGGCTCCAAGGGAAGGGAACCCATCCCCACTAACACAGGTCAAGGCCAGAGAAGGTCAGAAACTCCAGGGAGAAATAACAGACTTGGCTAGCAGCACTAGCCCCTCAAAACCTATGATTACTGTAAACTGTGAAAACAGTGCGGGAAGTTAGTCTGAAAGTAACTCTTTCCACATGGCAGGCTAGAGCTGGAGAAGAAATCCTGTGGAGTATCTGCCATTGTCTTACTTCTCTCACTGGTGAGCCAAAATACCCAGGACCCACAGTTAAAGGAGAAAAAGATTTATTTCAGCTCACAGTTTGTAGAGGCTTCCTCCATAGCTGGCTGTTTTCAACTCACGGCAAATGGGCATTGCAAAAGAGAAACAGTCCATGGCATGGCAAGTAGAAGGCAGCAGCATGGAGCAACAGCAGAAGCAAGAAACAGCAACAATAAGCCTGCCTTCTTTCTACCCCTTCAGATACCATTCAGGCCACAAGCCTATTGCATGGTGCCACCTATACCCAGAGCAAGTTTTCATTACCCAACCCTTAGCCCCAGTATCATACCCTTACCCATATTCACACACACTCATCCAGCCACCTTCACAAGTCCCCAGCTATGACTGCGTAGGACCTTGGAGAAACATCTAGATATAAACCACACAAGACATGATGGTACATGCCTGTAATACCGGTACTTGGGAGGCTGAGGCAGGAGGATTGCAGTGAGTACAAGCCAGCCTGGGCTAAAAAGTGATTTCAAGACCTGCCTGAACTGTATATTGAAACCTTGACTCAGAGAGAGAGACCTGAAAACTACATTTGAGAGGGTTTAATGAAGAGCCATTTGGAGGAGAGGTTGATTGTTAAAGACTGAGCTACAGAACAACCACACTTCAGCCCTTTTTTCTTTATTTTACTGGGTTTTTTTATTTTCTTTTTTTCATATATGTTCATTTCTAGTAATTTTATCTAATTCTATTAATTGTCACCTACTCCTTAATAGGATCCTTTATCCCACTTTCTTTTTCATCTTCCTTTTCTTTTTCAAATTTTACCTCTTTCATTTTTCTCTTCTCCATTCTCCATTCATGTTTTCTAGTATTACCACTAAATTTTGTTAATCTCTAGATAACATTTTATTTATCTTTAGATATAATTAATGTTTAAACTCCACCATTATTGTTGAATTAATTCTCTCCTATTGTTAACAATGGCATAGTTTTGCATTTAGTAGACATTTACTATTTGTCAATATAGTAAAACCTTGGATTGTGAGTAACTTGTTAAGTGTTCCACAAGACAAGCAAACATTTCTAATAAATTTTCACTTGATAAATGAACAGAGTCTTGCAATACGTATAGTATGCAACAGCAAACATCATACGGTTACAACTGAGCCAATGGTTCTTCTGTCTCTCACTGCTGAACTGTGGTAATCATCTCCCAATAGCAAGAATCTATGGAGAAGATTTTGTCCTGTGGAGGAGGAGAAGAAAAAGGCAAAAGAATCCCTCACTTCAAAAGAGATTACAAAAGAGAGAAAGAGAGACAGACCGGGGGGGGGGGTGGAGAGAGAGAAAGAGAAAGAGAGAGAGAGAAATTAGGGACATATGTAAATTTGGAATATAGTACAAGATTTTGTAGAAAAGCACCACCCCAGTAAGGCTGTAGCAGTGTAAGCAATGAATCTGCTTAACAACAATATAATATCACATTTCTGCAAAATTCCTCAAAAAGATACAAAAGCAAGTGTCATTAAATAGGTTCTTTGTTAAAGCTGCAGAAAAAAAGATTCTATTGAGTCAATAACTGTAATTCGTTTAGTGATCATGAAGATTGTTCTACAAGATAACCCTCCTCTATCTTGTCTCCTTCACACCATGAAGGTTTTTAAAGGTTAATGTAGGTTAATTTATTTTCTTTATACATAGCAGTTTCTTTATTATTTTTTTTTTCTTTGTCTTTTTGAGACAGGCTCTCACTATGCAGTTCAGGCTGGCCTTGAGCTCACTTTATAGCTCAGGCTGATCTTGCATTTGTAACGATCCTCCTGCCTCAGCCTCCCAAGTACTGAGATTACAGGTGTGCGCCACCATGCTCAGATTATTTTGTATTATAAAATAATACAGTATTCAAATCACTTTTATGTGAATATTTTTGGGTTGTGGAACTAATTATGTGAGTTTCCATTATTTATTATGGGGAAATTTGCTTTGATTACAAGCATGTTTTTAGAATGAATTATGCTTACCAACCAAAGTTTTATTTTATTTGATTTGTCTTTGTGTCTATATTATAATTATCAATCTCTTTTCTACCGTTAAGTGTGGTACAGCGGTATATTTTATTGGTTTTTATTGTATGTCGATATTTACTTTGACTATGTTACTGTTGCTGGTTCTGTTGCTATTGCTTGGGTGACATGGTTCTTGTTATTAACTGGTTTTTATAACATGGCAGCATGTTGCTTTTCTGTGTCATCAACAATACTGCAATTCATTTCATTCTCCAATTACACTGTACCCTCCCCTCTTCACATTATTGTAGGTAGTCAGACCTTAGAACAAAGGCCGAGGCCTAGATAGCTATGTCAAGATCATATCACTAGACTTTGCACTATAATTAACTCATAACCCTTAGTGTGCATGTACATACTGATACAAACCCAATAGAAACTGAGGCAAAGGAGCCAGGCATGGAGGCTCACGCCAGTAATCTCAGTATTCAGGAGGCTGAGGCACAAGGATCATAGCAAGTTTGAGACCACCCTGAGCTACAAAGTGAGCTCAAGGCCAGCCTGAAATGCATAGTGGGACCTTGTCTCAAAAAGACTAAAAAAAAAGAAAAAGTAACTGAGGCAACAAATCTGATCCATTGGGCATAGATGGGAAAATTAAAAAATCTGAATAATATGAAGTGAGAAAAGAGGTGAGAAAGAAAGAAAAAAGAAAGAAAGAAAGAAAGAAAGAAAGAAAGAAAGAAAGAAAGAAAGAACCAGGTCAATAAGCTACTCAGTAAGCTCGAAGATATAATAAGCAGATAAGGGACTAATAAAAAAAAGTGAGTTTACAGAATTCACTAATAAAAAGCTAGCCACACTAAACTAAATGATTTAATATATAAAGACCAGTTTAGCAAAGAATTAAGAGTCCTTGAAAAGATGCCAACTAGAAGTCCAGGGGATAAAAATCCTACTGAAAGTATGGGCAGCAGAAGTGACCAATGTGAAAATAAGAGTGTCAGAACTAGAAAGGGCTCATGCAAGAGACCATATACTCTCAGAGGTACCTTAAAAACAATAAGAGCACAGGGAAAATAGATCCGTAGCTACTAGATGATGCAAAATACACTAATTTAAAATTAATTGGAATTAGTGAAAAATTAGAAGATATCATGAAATAATAGCAAAATACTTCCAACTCCGGGGGAAAATTTAACTACAGATAAGTGAAGAATACAACTTTTTTTGGTCTTTTTGGGACAGGGTGTCACTGTGCAGTTCAGGCTGGCCTTGAGCTTACTTTGTAGCCCACGCTAGTCTCGAACTTGCAACAGGCATCCTGCCTCAGCCTCCCTAATGCTGGGATTATAGGTGTGTGCCACCTCTCCCAACCAAAATGTCAAATAGTCATGCTAAGAACTTCTCACAACAAAATCCCAGAAGTTTGGCCAGGGATATAGCTCAGCAACACAAAGTGCCTGACTGGCAAGTGTGAGGTCATGAGTTCGATCCCCAGCACCAAAAAATAAATAAATAAATAAATAAACAAATAAAAGAAAAAAATAAAAGAAAAAAGAGGAAAAAGAAAACAGCAGCAGCAACAACAATCCCAGGTCAATGACAGAATTTAAAAACTGTTAGAGAAAAGCCACAAACCATTTGTAAAGATAAATTCATTAAAATTACTGGAAACTTCTCAATATCACCCTTTAAGGGAGAGCTTGGAGTAAAATGTTTCAACCCCTAAAAGAAAACAACTTCCAACCCAGATTGATAAAACCTGTAAAATTGATGGACAAATAAGGTCTTTCTGTGACAAAGAACATTTTAAGAAATTCATGAGTACTAAACTAGTATGCCAAAAAATTCTCAAGGATATCCTAGAAAGAGAAAATGAAGCCAACAATGCCGAAATGTCTGCAGTTAGGCAGAAGGAGGAAAAAAGAATCAGCAACAGAAAGATGACAGGAATAAGTTAATACCTTTAAGTAATAGCTCTCAATGTGAATGGTTTCAACTCTACAATCAAAAGACATGAACTGGAAGATTGGATCAAAAAACAAAACCCAGTGGTATGCTGCATACAAGAAACATATTTAATCCACAAAGAGATTCATAGACTAAAATTCAAAAGTTGGGAGATAATACACCATGTAATGGGAACCCTAAAACAAGGAGGAATGGCTATCCTATTTTCAGATGAAATGAACTTCAAGTCAAAATTGATCAGAAGAGGAAAAGAAGTTTACTATACATTCAATAAGGGAATAATTCAACAGGAAGAGATAATAATTATAAATAAATGTACATTGAACACTATTGTACCCAACTTTATAAAACAAACACTACTGGACATAAGAAATCAGATAAATATCAACACAATTATAGTAAGACCCCTTAATAACCCACTATCACAAATAGATCAATTAGACAAAAATCAACAAAGAAATATAAGAGTTGACCCATACTTTCAAACAAATGGATTTAATGGATAATAGTAAGTCCCCAACTTAGGAATATTTGAGTTGCGAACTTACACTAGTTACTCACTTTGCTGGCTTACAAACACATCTGACTTAATGAACAGCTCTCTTGAACTGGAACTCTTTTGGAAGTCAAGGACTTACTATACCTATAAAGTTCTACCCAATACAACATAAAACACATTCTTCTCTATAGCACATGAAGTATCTTTTAAAGTAGTTGACATAATACGCAAAATAATTGAAGTTATCCCATGCATATTAGTGCGATAAAACTAGAAATCAAAGGCACAAGAAACTAAAGAAATTTTGCAATCATATGAAGATTAAAACATATGTAATTGAAGAT
>PVJX010048676.1:0-11383 GCA_004027295.1 Dolichotis patagonum
GTTTTGCAGGGTATGTCAGTCTGGGTTGGAAGTGGTTTTCCTTTAGGATCTGAAAGACTTCACTCCATGCTCTTCTTGATTTCATTGTTTGTGTTGAGAAGTCTGCCGTGATTCTGATAGGTTTTCCTTTATAGGTGATCTCTCTTTTCTCTCTGGCAGTTTTTAGTATTCTATTCTTATGTTGGATTTCTGGGATGGTCATTATTATGTGTCTGGGTGTAGTTTTATTTTGGTTATGGCTGTTTGGAGTTCTATATGCTTCACTTATCCAGATGTCTCTCTTCTCATGTTTGGGAAGTTTTCAGCTATTACTTCTGTAAATCATCAGACTTTTCTTCTTTCATTTCAATGCTCTGTGTGCTTCTACCCATCCTCTATCATGTTCCCTTATAACCTGTCCTTCTTCCCATCATTTCCTTCCTCTTACCTAGTAATAGTCTCCTACTTTCATGTCATCTTTTTTAGATTCTACATAGTAAGAGAAATGTGTGAAATTTATTTTCTGACTCTGACATATTTCCTTGACAAGATCATCTCCAGATCTATCATTTTCCCACAAATGACAAAGTTCCAGGGTTTTGTATTAGTATGTATTTGCAGTACATAATGTTTACATTCTCTGCATGGAGTCAGTACATGAACATAATACATCTTCATTCTTTTTTCCATTATTCTTCCTTTCCCTCCCTCTAGTCTTGATTCCTTTACCCTTTGAGGAAGATCTCTTTGCTTCCTGTTATGAATCTGTTACTTTGTTCTTTATAATATGTGTTTCATGGGGTGTGGTGTCTTATATCTGTAATCCTAGCACTCAGGAGGCTGAGGCAGGAGGGTTACCACAAGTTTGAGGCCAGCCTGGACTATACAGTCAGTGAATTCAGCATAGCCTGAACTGCACAAAAAGAAAAAAGAAAAATCACTAGATATAATGTGAATTTCTCATAGAAGAGAAACCATGTGATATTTAAGCCTGTGCATTATTTTGTTTAACATTATGGTCTCAAGGTACATTCATCTTCTTACAAATCAGTCAAGTTCATCCTTCTTTATAGCAGAGAACTACTCCATTGTGTGTTAATACCACATTTTTTATACAGTCATCTTTTGATGGACATATAGAGTACTTCCAAGGTTTATATATTATAAAGTGTGCTGCTAAGTTTGTAATAACTAAGTCTTGGAAACAGCCCAAATGGCCATCAGCTGATGACTGGATTAAAAAGACATGGTTATTTATACAATAGAGTACAACTTGGCCATAAATAATGATAAATGAGACATTTTAGATAAATGGATTCACCTCATGACCATACTCTTATGTGAAATACATCAGACACACGTTCAAATATCACACGGTTTCTCTGGTGTAAGAAACCAAAGGGTAAATAAGGACCAAAATATATGATAGATACTGTAAAATGGGAAGAAAATACTCCAAAGAGGGGAACAAGGGAAGAAAGGAAAGAAGAGACAAGAATAAAAGAATAGATGGAAAAATGGAACCAAATCTTTTGTAAATAAGGAGCAGAAGAGGAGTTGAAGGGAAGGGAGGGGAATGGGAAGCAAAGAAGCTAGATAAATCCTCTACAATGAATGTTATAATTATATATACCTAAAATGTACCAATAAAATATAACATACAAAAAAAGAAAAACCATTTGACAAAATTAAACTGTCATGTATGAATAAAATAAATAAATTGTGCTGCTACAAACATGGGTGTGCATGTATCACTGCAGTACGGTATGTTTAACTCTTTGGGGAAGATACCTACAAGGGAATAATGGCTGGGTCAATGGAATTTCTACTCTATACTAGTTTCCATAGTAGTCGTATTAGTTCACACTCTTACTAACCATGGAGGAGGGCTCTTTTTTCCCCACAACTCATCACCATTTATAATTTGATTTTGTTCATTCTTTCTGGAATAAAATGGAAACTTGGTGTTCTTTTAATTTACATTTCCCTAATGGTCAGAGATGCTGAGACTTTCTTTATATATTTATTGTTTCTTTGTATTTCTGTAAAGTATCTATTCATTTCACTTTCAATGGGTCTTTTATTTTGAGGGGTTTTTTTTTTTTTTTAGTTCTTTACATATTCTAGACATTAGCCCTCTATCTGAGGAACAGTGGCAAAAATTTTTCCCATTCTGTAGGTTTTCTTTACATTCTCTTGGGTTTTTTTTCCCTGTGCAGATCTTTTTAATTTGATGTGATCCTACTTCTCAGGACTTCTTGGCACTATTTCCTGGAGTTTTGTTTGGAAAGTTTTTGCCTACACATATGATTTCAAGAGTCTTACCTACTTAGCATTTTACAAAGACATTAGTGATTTTTTGTGTATTGATTCTGTACTGAATTTGGTTTTTAATTCTCAAATGTTTTGATGGATTATTCAGTTCTTCTATGTAGAGGGTCTTGTCATCTGCAAATAATGATAATTTCCTTTTGTATGCACATCCCTTTTATTTCTTTTTCTTGCCTAATTGCTCCAGCTGATTTTTTTTTCTTTTTTGGTCTTGCTGAGACAGGGTTTTGTTATGCAGTGCAGGCTGGCCTTGAACTCACTCTGTAGCCCAGGCTGCCCTCAAACTCACATCAGTCCTCCTGTGCTGAGATTACAGGCATGCACCACCACACCCAGCTAGATACTTCAAGTACTATGTCAAACAGGAGCACTGATAGTAGACATTCACATTTTCCTTTACTGCATAGAAGCTTTTTAATCTCACTTGACCTTCATTAGCTGATTCTTGGTTCTTTTCCTGTGCAGCTGGGATTCTGTTTAATTCCTTCCGTATATCTACATCTTCAAAAGTTTAACCTATTTTATCTACCAGCAGATTGTTTCTGTCTTAATATTTAGATCTTTGATGCATTTTGATTTTAGTTGAGTACATGGTGACCAGTACAGGTCTAGATTCAATCTTCTGCACGTGGGTAGCTAGTTTTTCTAGCACTTCTTAAAGAAGTTATCTTTTCTCCAACAAATGTTTTTGGCCCCTTTATCAAAGATCAGATAGTTGAGAAGAAAAATCAAACTGCTGAGTACTGTAGATTTTATTGTAAAGGTCTTTCACTTTCTTGGTCTGCTTAACTCCAATGTATTTAATTTTTCTTGATGCTACTATGAATATTGTTTTCCTAATTTCTTTCTCGTTGAGTTTATTATTGGTATACATGAATGCTATTGATTTTTGTGGGTTGTCTTTGTATCCTGTTACATTGCTGAAATTAGTTCCTAATTCTAAGTATTTTTTGTGGAATTCTTTGGGTTTTCAGTGTGGATAGAGGATCATACCATCTACAAATACTGATAATTTGACTTTTTTGTATATAGCCCTTTTATTTCCTCCTCTTATCTGATTGCTCTGGCTAATGTTTTGAGTACTTTGTTGAACAGAAGTGGTAATAATGGGCATCTTGTCTTGTTCCCAGTTTTGAGGGAGAACTTTTGGTTTTTTCCCATTTAATATGATGTTAGCTATTGGTTTATCATAAACACCTTTTATCAGATTAAGATAAGGGGATTTAAGAGGACATCAGGTAATGGAAAGATGTCCCCTGTCCCTAGACTAGCAGAACCAATGTTGTCCAAATGGCCATACTCCCAAAAATGATACATAGATTCAACACAATCCAATTCAACACAACCACAATACCAACAGCATTCTCCACATAACTAGAGAAAATAATTCAAAATTCATATGGAACAGAAGAGACTCAGAAAAGCAAAACCGATGCTGGACAACAGAGTAAAGCAAAAGACATCACAGTTCAGGACTTCAAGGTGTAATTCAAAGCGACAGTGATTTATAGGGGGGAAAAAACCATGATATCATTAACAGTGGCAGGAGAGTCCTCTCTGGGTGCTTGTCTAGCAAGAACCCCTCGAAGGGAAGTTAGCCTCTCCCTTGTCTCCTCATGGGCTGCCATGGTGTGGACTAAAGCAGACAGTGTCCCAGGAAAGTGGTGGAATCTCGAGCCGCAAGGAAGGTGCCAGGTCCCTCCACCTCTACAACGAATTCTACTTTGCTTTTGTCCTCAAGGAAAGCTGAAAATAAATATTCAGGAGGGAATCCAGTTTGTATAAGTCCAACTCCCAAGTGGCAAAAAGAAATTGGAGAATTCTTCAGGCTTTCTCCTAAAGATTCTGAAAAAGAGAATCAAATTTCTAAAAAGCCAGGCAGCAGTAGCTTGGGGAAAACAAAGGGAAAAGCAAGTCCTTTGCAATCTGATCACAGTGATGATGAAAAAGAATAGAACCTTCTTACTCATCTTTAAATAATGTCTCCCATTTATGCTGATATTCTAGGATCTAATGTTGTATAGATGTATTTGTTCAATCAGCCTTGTTGAATAGACATTTAATTTTAAAATGAGGCTAGTGGCCCTGAAGCTACAGCAGATGGCTGTAGCTGCTGGTTTCAAACAGGAGCCTAAAGAGAATTCTTTCTGTGGCCTGTTGGCCATTTCAGAACTTTGGAAATGGAATGGTCAATTCATCATAAAGAAATAGCAGGTGAGTATGGCAGACTTTATGGGGTCTGCAGGGGAGAGACCCTGGCACCTCGGGACCTGCACCATGCGGTTGACTCAGGGTGCCAGGAGAACAAGGGTCTCCTCCCCTCTCTGGGAGGTGGCTGTGAGCCTGCTGGCACACGGGGTGAGAACCAAACATTTCATGTCATCCTGTCCCCTGTCCCGTGCCCCCCCTTTAGCAAGTGGGAGCCAGTTAACTACACATCTTGTGAAAAAATTGGCTGTGTTATTTAGTATGAGCTCCCTGTATGCAAAGATATGGACAATCATTTGGAAGAAAACAAGAGACAATATGACAGATAGTGAAGATCTCTGGTTGTCTAGCTTTGAAATTTATGCTTTCTTATGTCCCATTGTGTTCTGTTTTGTTGTGTTTAATTTATCCCCTTTAAAATAAAATTTAAAAAATATATAAAAAGAAAAAAAAGGGGGGGAAAGAAAGTGCTCTAAGAGATATAACTGCATGTATGTTTAAGTGTGTAAAATAGATGACCATATTACTCTTTTTGTTAGATTGTTGAGCAGAACTGTTAACAATCTCACTGTTTGAATGTCTACTTTGTATGCTTTAATTTTGTAACTTGAACAACTATTTCCAATGATGACAGTATGTAACTTATCAAGTGGCGATTTCTTAGTGTTCTTGTTTTTGTTGTGTTGTTCTTGTTGTTCTTCTATTTTTTGCCTCTGGAATTCTGTATTGTTGCTACCCTTTTTCTGTTTTGTTTGGTTGGGTTTTTTTGTTTGTTTTTTCTCTTTAAATAAAATTTTAAAAAAAATATTAAAATGAGGCGAAAGGTTAGTTACTTAAAAGTAAGCAGTTATGATTGGAGAATTTGTAAAAATTATGGTTATTTAGCTTAATATTATATTCAATATAATGCCATATGTTGCTTTTACATGTTACCAAGCTTCTTATTCTTACTAAAGCAAAATCATTGTGCTTCGAATTTTGTACTGATGCCATTTTTATTGGCAACTGACTTGAAATAGTGCCATATTTTTATGTCTATTTGCTTTTTTAAAAGCAGAGTTGGACATTTGCTTATTTAAAAAATCAGTATAATTAAACTTTATCATTCCTCAGGAACGGGGCAAAATGCATAATGTTGACAAAATTTGAACAGATATCTTCCTTTTAGAAAAAATTAAGGACAATTTGGTCTTGAGGGTTTAAACAGTTGGTAATCAAAGCTTTTAAAACCACCACAGCCATCTTAAGAGCCTGCCCGGCAAGTGCAAGATCATGAGTTTAATCCCCGGTACCAAAAAAAAACCACAGCCAGAGCTGGGCATGGTGGTGCATGCCTGTAATCCCAGCACTTGGGGCTGAGGCAGGCAGATCATTCCAAGTTGGAGACCAGCCTTGGCTACAAAGTGAGCTCAAATCCAGCCTGCACTGCATAGTGAGACCCTGTCTCAAAAAAATATGAGAGAGAGAGAGAGAGAGAGAGGAGAAGGAGAAGGAGAAAGAAGAGGAAGAGGAAGAGGAAGAAGAAGAAGAAAAGAAAAAAGAAAAGAAAAAAGAAAAGAAAAGAAAAGAAAGAAGAGAAAAGAGAAAAGAAAAGAAAACCACAAAATAACCACAGCCAGGCATGGTATACACACCTGTAATCCTAGCACTTGGGAGGCTCAGGCAGGAGAATCACTGAGTTTGAGGCTGAGTTCAAGGCCAGCCCAAGCTGCATAGTGAGACCGTGCCTCAAAAAGACACATACACACACACACACACACACACATACACACACATACACACACACAAAAAAAGAAACACAAACCTGATTGTGGTGACAAACACCTGTAATCCCAGCACTCTGGAGGCTAAGGCAGAAGGATCACTGAAAGTTTGAGGCCAGCATGGGATAGCACAACCTTGTCTCAAAAAATAAATAAATAAATAAATATTTAAAAAATAAAACAATCACAAAGTTAAGTGTGGTGGCACGCACCTGTAATCACAGCTACAGGGAAGGCTGAGGCAGAGGGATCATAAATTCCAGCTGAGGAAATTTGGCAAGACTCTGTGTCAAAATTAAAAGAAAAGTAATGAAGACAAGACAAGACAGGACAGGACTGGGCGTGCTACTCTGCGCAGAGCCCTGGCCAAGCACACAAAAGGCTGTGTGTCTGGTCCTCAGTACTGGAGGGTGGTGTGAGGAACAAACCAAAAAGAAGATAAAATGCTATCACAGAATCAGAAACAGAGATTCCATGGAGTACATAAAAAGAGGGAATTTTCCCTGGATATGTATTTGGTACAGCTTCACAAAAGCTTATACTTTTAAAGTGGAAATAAATAAAACATGATAGGCAAACCAGAGCTGTATCTGGAAATCCTTGGCATTCTCTCCATTTCTCAAGACAACCAGAAATAGAGATAAAGCAGTGTGTGTAATAGTACTTGTTAACAGGCTGCTTGCTTCCTTATAACACTTTTTGCTTAGTGTCAGGCTGTCACTTTTCAAAATTAAGCATGTTTTAATAGGCATGTTTTGGGCTGGGGATATAGCTCAATGGCACAGCACTTGTCTAGCAAGTGCAAAGTCATGACTTTGAGTCCCAGTACCACCTCCCCACACCGGAAAAAATTGGCATGCTTTTCTGAAATTTGTTTGAAATGTTTATTTGTATGATACACTAAAAAAGAAGACATGTGAATCAGTGGAACAAATAGAAGATGCAAAACAATAGGCACATCCAGCTATTTGATTTTTTTTTTATTGTACAGCACAAGTTTGCCATACATGAAGTTTATGGTCATCTCAGGAAGTAGGTACATATACATAACACATGTGGGTTCTTTTTACCCCCTTCGCCTCCGCACCTACCGGTCTCCCCCTGTCTCTAAATCCCCTTCCCCATTTTCACTATTACTAATAGTAGGTCAGGTTTATAACATGTAAGTTTTACATTTATTGTGTGCATTCATGGAATTTATCTGACATAAAGAAGGATAAACTTCAGTCATTTGTGGGAAAATGGATGCACTTTGAAATCATAACATTAAGTGAAATGTCAGACACACAAGCTTAAATATCATCTAATTTCTCTCATATGATCAACTCAAAAATAAATTAGAAATCAAAATAAAACAGATGATAGGAAACACACAGATATTTTGCAAAAGGGAAGGTAGCCAAGAGATAGAGAGCAGGAGATTAAAATGTGTTGTGTGTATTTACCAACTTATGACGATGAACGTAATCATTATGTACCGCAAACATGTACAATAAATAAAAACTTTTTGAAAAGAAAATGAACTATGGATATCAGAATGCTTTTCAATAACAAGCTTTAATGAAAATAGTCTCACGCATAAACCCCTTCATTGATGTGTGAAGGCAAGATTGAGGGTAGCAGACGTGTCAGTGCAATGAAGTGGAAATTCCTGCAGAAGTAACATAACATCTCCCCACAGGGTAGTGTGAAATCTCCTGTGATATACATATAAGGCTTACATCTATTGTGTGTATTCATAGTATTTATCTGACATAAAGAAGGATAAACTTCAGTCATTTGTGGGAAAATGGATGCACTTTGAAATCATAACATTAAGTGAAATGTCAGAAACACAAGCTTAAATATCATCTAATTTCATGTCAGAGTGAGCCCAAAATCAGACATGTCTTCCATACTAACAAACAATTATGGGCTGAAGATGGTTAATAGGAAGTTTACAAAAAGAGAACTTAGAAGAGGGAAGGAAAGGCTCTAGGGGGAGAGGGGGAAATTCATTTTTAAAATCTCATACAAGTTGAGAATCAAATGGTGAGGCCAAAGAAAATAAGGGGGAGGGAGAAATTAATGAATGGAAACTGAGTTATAGCTAAACACAAGCAAATAGTCCTGGCTGGATAGGATGGTGTGGTGGTGCTGTAATTCCAGCAGTCAGGAGGCTGAGGCAGGAGGATCGAGAGTTCAAGGCCAGCCTGAACTACACAGTGAGACTCTGTCTTTAAAAAAAAAAAAAAAAAACCTAGAAAAAAGAATTTTGAATGCTTTTACAATAAAAATGTTTAAGGTGATATGTTTCACCTGATTTAAACATTAATATGTATATATAAACCACATGGTATCCCATTAATCCCACTAATACATACAGTTTTATGCTTTTATACATCAGCTTTAAAAAGAACAAAGAATAAAATAATTTAAAACATCCATTTGTCAGACTTGACGACATTTCATCTGGCATACAAAATACCTCAGTACTGCAAACGTAATCTCTGTACTCTGGGAGGCTAAAGCAGGATCACAAGTTCGAGCCCAGTCTGGGCCACTTAGCAACTTAGCAAGACCTTGTCTCAAAACTGTGTAAAAGGACTAGTAATATAGGTCAGTGCGAGGCCTTGGGCTTAATCCTCAACACCAAAAAGTTCTTTCCATGTATCACAGCAATCCCACTTCTGCACAGACACACATCCAAAGGACCGGAAATTGGTTTGTCAGAAAGACACTTGCATTGTTACACTCACTCTGTGCTGCCCACATTAGCCATGATATGGAATCAGCCCAAGCGTGCATCAGTAGCTGAGTGAATAAAGAAATGTCTCTATACACAATGGACAGTATTCAGCCCTCAGAGAGAAGAAAAACCTACCCTTTAGGACAATCCGGATGAAACTGGAGATAAGTATGCTAACTAAAATAAGTCAGCCACAGAAAGACAAACACTGCATGATCTCACTTATATATGGGAGCTAACAGTTACACTGATAGAAGGAGAGAGAAGAGACCTGGTTGTCAGAGATGAGGGCCGGGAACAGTGAGACACTGGTCAAAGGACACAAAATTTCAGTTAGGAGAAATAAGTTCAAGAAATCCATTGTATAACAAACGGCAATTATAGTTAATAAAAATATGTATTATTATTACAAGAAGAGTAGACTTTAACTTTTAACTGCTCTTACAACAAAAAAAAAAAACGCTAATTATGTGAGGTAAAGAATATGTTGGTTCCTGGCTTTAGTTAGCCATTTCGTAAGTGTGGACATATTTCAACACAACATGTTGTATGCCTACATATACTACGTATACATATATACAATTTTGTCAATTTAAATAAGTGACTAGAAATGTTAAAAATTGGATGAAATTGTAAAGTGAACATATGTGCTACCCTCTGTCATACCCCAAATGCCTCAAAAATAACAGAAAAAAATGTAAACAGTTTTTTTTATCTTTTTGAGACAAGGTCTTACCATACATTTCAGGGCGTCCTTGAACTCACAGTGATCCTCCTGCTTCAGCCTCCCAAGTGCTGAGATTACAGACCCACACCTGGCCTAAACAATAAAATTTATAATGATGTTAGCAAAAATGAAAAGTGTCATTACCAAAAATTTTTAAGAATTCCTAGAAGTTGGAGAAGGATCAGAATGTGGTAAAACCACAGCAATAGTGATCTGTGATCTAAAACAGAATGACAATATAATTCACAAAGGAGAAGATATTTTATAACTGACAAAGGATTATATATATATGAAGAATATTTAAAAACCAATAAAGATTTTTGACGTACCCAGATAAAAACAGACACCAAACACAATAAGCATTTCAAAGAGAAAACACAATTGCCCAATAAACATATTTGAACGCTCAGCCTCCGCAGTAACTAGAGAAGAGCCGATTCAAACCACAATGCTGAACTTCCACAAATAAACTGAACCAGTAATAATATTTACATTTGACCATGATGAGTGCTGCAGTGTAGGAGGAGCAACTTCACACTGCAAGTGAAATAGAAACTGGTATAACCATTTTAGAAAACCATTCAGATTAACAAAGTCAAACAGCACGGTGGTGCATACCTGCAATTCCAATATTTGGGAGGCTGATGCAGGCGGATCGCCATGAGTTCAAGGCCAGCCTGAACTACATGGTGAGATTCTGTCTCAAAAAGATAACAACAAAAAAAAACTAATGAAGACAAAGATAAGCATATCCTGTCACTTACAAGTTCTCTCCTAAGTCCATACCCTAGTGAAATTCTTACACATAGGCAACAGGAGGCACACATAAGAACATTTATCACAGCACTGTCAGTAATAGCCAAAAAGAAAAGAAATAAACTAAAATGTTCATCAATCATAAAATGGATAATTACACTACTCAGTGAAAATCATAGAATACTAAAGATGAGATAATTACAGCTACATGCGTGATTTTGAATTAGTCTCACAAACTGCAGCAAAAAAATAAGCAAATAGAAAACACTATATGTAAGCTATGTAACTATATTATAAATAATATAATTACATACATATAAAAACATATCTGGGTAAAATATTACCATGTTGTAAAAGTTTAAATGAAAATCAAGAGTTCATTTACACACACAAAATAATTTTTTTAGACAGGACCTTGCTATGTAGTTCAGGTCAGCCTTGAACTTACTGGGTAGCCTAGGCTGGCCTCAAATTTACAATACTCATACGTCAGCCTCCTAAGAGTGGGGCTTACACACCTGTACCATCACACCCAAAATTTTAGATAAAATCCAAGAAATCATTCACACAAAATTCAAACGAGTATAAACATGTAGGTTCAAAGATATCAGTAACATCCTAGTACTTAAACTAGGAAGTAGACGTAGGATGTTAATTTTGCTATATTACTAAAAACTACATTCAAATAGTAAATGTATTCTTTTTGATGCATAACACCAGTTTTTAAAAAAATTCACTACAGAGAGAACAGTTTTTTAAAACCCCAGAAAAATCCCTAACTTAGCATCAATATATATTAAAAAATGGGAATAGCCTATCCCAAATATTACGATAATAATTCAGGATCTAATTTTGAAAGACCTGGGCCAGTCAGACCCCACTTTGCCTTCT
>PVJX010048677.1:0-11383 GCA_004027295.1 Dolichotis patagonum
TACTTCAGAGCACTGTGAATATAGCTTTTCCAAAATGTATCCAGAGAGTGCTGTGTTCACCAGCTTAACCTTTACATAGCCTGGTCTCTAACAACTTCTACCAGAAAAATCAAAAGAAAACACTTTTTTAACAAATCCTGGAGTGGGTTGGGTCTACTGGACCCTCTGAGACACTGGGGTGAACATATGAAAAACCAGTTAAAACAAGCATGAAGATCGGTCCAAATCTCATTCTGCCAATTTTCACTTCTTGCTGTTTGTCATACCAAGTGTATAAACACATAGATTTATTCCTGTGTCTCTCAGGGAAAGGTACTGAGACACCACCAGCTACTATCATGCTACAGTACAAATTTTTTTAAATTTTTTTTTATTTTAAAAGGGAGTAAAATTAAACACAACAAAACAGAACAGAATAGGACATAAGAAAGCATAAATTTCAAAGCAAGACAACCAGAGATCTTCACTATCTGTCATATTGTCTCTTGTTTTCTTCCAAATTGTTGTCCTTATCCTTGCATATGGAGAGCTCATACTAAATAACATAGCCAATCTTTTCACAAGATGTGTAGTTCACTAGCTCCCACTTGCTAGGCAGGGGGGAGGGGGAGGGGAGACAGGATGACATGAGATGTCTGATTCTCAGCCCACACACAGGCAGGATCACAGTCACCCCCCAGAGACAGGAACAAGGAAGAGTTCCTTGTTCTCCGGGCACATCAAGTCAACTGCACGGTGCAGGTCCCCATGCGCCAGGGTCTCTTTCCTTCGAGCTGCCAAAAGTCTGCCACACTCTCAGCTGCCCCCCCAGGGAGGGGAGGAGCTCCTTGTTTTCCCGGCAACCTGAGTCAACCGCACCGTGCAGGTCCCAATGTTCCAGGGTCTCTCTCCTTCAGGCTGCCGAAAGTCTGCCACACTCACACCTGCCCCCAGAGAGGGGTGGAGCCCCCTGTTCTCCCTCACCCCGAGTCAACCACACAGTGCAGTTCCCAAGGCACCAGGGTCTCTCCCCTGCAGGCCCCCCAAAGTCCGCCATACTCACCTGCTATTTCTTTCTGATGAATTGACCATTCCATTTCCAGTGTTCTGAAATGGCCAACAGACCACAGAAAGAATTCTCTTTAGGCTCCTGTTTGAAACCAGCAGCTACAGTGATCTGCTGGCCTTGCTTCAGGGCCACTACAGTACAAATTTATAGTAGAAAAGTAAGAGATAGGTCCACTGGGCCCAGGCTTATACCTCAATTAAGCTAAATCTTTACAGGGCAAAAGGTCTTGTGAGGGAGAGCTATGAGATCTGGCTGGGCTCTGCCCCTCCACAGTCCTCTCATGGTGGAAAGTTCTCTCTTGGTTAGCTAACCCTCTTACTTGGCTTTATAAATTATCTCTCTGCTTCCCTTTTGTCACAGCGCCACTGAATTCCACAGAGCTAAATATTTGTCCTCAAGAGGCACAGTGGCTCCCTGGCCAAAGCCCTCCTGTAGGCACTTCAGACAGGAATATGAAGTTTTGCCTTGGGTCAGAAGTTTGGGTGGCTTCCAGGCTTAGCATGGTCAACCCAGAGATAGGATTTACTCTTGCCAGAACCTGTACTGCTATTTGCTATGTCTACTTGGTACAGTAGGTCTGCAAGACTTTAGTGTAGGACGCAGAATTCAACCTCAGAGGTAGAGGCAGCCAGAGGCCAAGTCTCATGGCTACAGGGAGTTTCTCTGGCTTGCATCATGGGAGTATCAAGGCAAAGGGCCAGGACCCTTGGGAGACATTGACAGTAGATGATCTCCACAGGAATGGTTTTGGTTTGGGCCTCTCCCACCCTTCCCCCACCCCAGTCCTCAACCCTCTTTTGGTTTTTCCTACACCATGACTTCCAGTCACCTTCCAGATTCCAGTACGCTCCCCAACACTCGTTCAGTCTTATTTCTTTCTCAGGGACACATATAAAATATCAGTGATGAAGCTCAAGCAGAAGCAGACCCAGATCAGGATGAAGCAATAGCTGTGGTGGGTGCCTGTGCCAGAATTTTCCCTGCTGTTGGCATAATGAGTGTAGATGGACACTGATTCATAACACACAACCAGCACATCAGCAGGGTGGCTCCCAGGAAGAACAGGTTTCCCTTGTCCATGGCAAAGAGCTGGAACACAAAGACCCCAAGGGAGATGATGAGCAGGATCATAAAGACCTGCACTGTCTTAAGGGCATCTTCATTCTCATATGACAGGTCATAGCCATCACCATTGGTTCAGTTTTTCCAAAGACCTACAGATGCATTTAAAGCATCTAAAACTGTGACGTTGGCAATGGTGGAAACAAAGAGTATAATAGTAGTGGTGATGTGGGCCACAAACACAACAGCCAGTAATACCAACATCTTGGCTTTTTCAGTGACTCATGAGTGAAAAGAATTCTGAAGGGTCCAACAACAAAAGAGGACACCCTGAGTGGCCTCTGTAGTGTTTTCTAATAACCAGTTCTCTAATTCTCCAGTACAACTTAGGCGTCTGACAACTAAAGTCAGTGCTGGCATGAGCAAGCAGAGTGAGCAAATCCAGAACTCAGCCCTGCTAGCAGCCCCAGCCTCAGACAACAGTTATTCATGAGGGTCCCAACCAGTCCACACTGCTGCAGAGAGCAGATTCAGGAGTTTCTTTGAGTCTCCCTCATGACCTTGGATTAAGCAATGCTTTTTATGAATGATATTGGTGGGGATCCTGACACACTACTCCAACATATGGCATCTTGATATCTGAGAAATCAACAGAAGCAGGAAGATCAGTCTGACTTTTTCCTACCTTAGTGTTATGGATTAAAAACTGGTGGTCCACTTAACGCCAGCTGGATTACATCTCCATGCTGCTGAGATGTTTCACCTGAGGGAAGTTGCCAGCATAAATGGAGACGTGGAGAAGGAGAAAGAAAAGGGCGTTAATGTGTTGAGGCATTGAGGCATTGTGGATTCTCCTATGTGTTGCTGTTTGAGCCATTAGGTTCTCCTGGAGACGCTCTGGTCCTCACATTGAGCATTGCTTCCTGGCTCCTGAGAGGAAGACATCTGCCACTTGGTCTCCAGGATGAACTCCTCATGCTGGCTTCCTGGCATGTGCCCAACGGTGCCTATTGGAGGAGGAGCTTGGGGCCTCCATGTCACTGAGGATGGCTGTGGTGCTTTTCAGGACAGCCTGGTCTTTGTTGTGAGTGTGACTTCTCGGCTCCAGCGTAGAACCCTCAACCTATCAGCACAGCTCCTTCACCCTGCTGGCATCGACTTCCTAGTTTCCACTGCTGACCTTTGGGCCTTCCCAGCATGGATCCATAAAAGAGACTGGCATGAGTCCTTCTTGTGGGCTCTAGACCTCCAGTTGGACTTGTGGGAGGCATTGTCATGAGCTCTGGGTTTCCATCTGGACTCATGTGGGATATTGCTGTGGAATTCAGGCCCTTGGCTAAATATTCTGTCTTTAGTGTTGTGGATAGATTTCCTGCATTAACTTGTGTTACTTTTGGGTGACCATCATAATAATAATATTATAAACTCCATGTCCTGATTCTAATTGTTCTGTGTACAACTCCTGACTACAACACTTTGTCTTTTGAAGCAGGTTATAAGAACCTCACTCAAGAAGTCCCCTCCTTA
This sequence comes from Dolichotis patagonum, assembly GCA_004027295.1. Taxonomy (NCBI): domain Eukaryota; kingdom Metazoa; phylum Chordata; class Mammalia; order Rodentia; family Caviidae; genus Dolichotis; species Dolichotis patagonum. Next base: position 3,638 of record PVJX010048677.1, read on the forward strand.
TACCCAGAGTCAGAGACACAAGGGCACAGGAAAGAACCTGAACATACAGGTCCCTCAGTTTATACTTCCTTTGTCCCCATGGGTGTCCACTCTCCATCAAGCCAGGCATAGAAATACACAGGTTCTGTTTCTTGGGGTCTTCATTGCTTACATCGTTTTCATCATATAGCTAGAACTTACAGTGTGTAATTGAAAACTACAGCAAATGTTTAGATATTTTTAAATTTGTTGCAGTAAAAGACACCCTTAGAATACTCCTTGTCAATTTGAACCCCCTTATCCCATTGTTCTTGCCACCTTTGGAAGCAGTTCTGGAAGTCCACTTTCAGATCTTTAGTTGCACTTTGCTAGCTGCCTTAAGTTCTTGATTTGACTCAAAATGTTTACCTTTCACAGTCATTTTGATTCCCTGGAAGAACCAAAAGTCACTTAGGGCCAGATCCAGTGAACAAGGTAGATGAGCTCACACAGTAATGGTTTTACAGGGCTGCCTTTCTTTGAATGGCCCTCTGCAGTAGCATTCACTGTCTTTCCTTTCATACCATGTAAAGACACTCATGAAGAGGACTTCCAGAACTGTTTCCAAAAAAGGCAGAATTATGGGATAAACATTTTAAGTGAAGGAGAGCATTTGGGGGGAGGGTAAAATTTTTAATTTAAACATTCATCTTGTGTTTTGATCATACTTTAAATATTAAATCCATGTACAATTTTTCTCTCATTATTCTAACTTTTATTACAAGGGGTCTCAGCCATGAACCCAAGATGGGAAAAAAACTGTTTCTTTCCACCCATAACACTAAAAGCAAAATAGACCACAAATAGGTAAATTTGCCCTCATTTAAACTAAAAGCCTTTGTACTTCAAGGACACCATCAAGAAAGCCCAGAGACTGAGAAAACATTTGCAACCACATATGTGAGGAGGGATTTATATCTAGGAAATAAATAAAATACTTACAACCCACCATAAAAAGATAAATAATCCAATTAAAATTTAAAATGGACAAGTAGTTTGAATAAATATTTTCCCAAAGAATATGTACATATGGCCCATAAGCATGAAGAGATGCTCAGTAGCATTAGTCATCAGAAAATGCAAATCAAAACCACAAGGAAGTACAACATCACACCCACTAAGAGAAATATAATCAAAAAGACAGATAATGACATTTGTTAGTGAGAATACAGAAAAATTGTAAGATGGTACAGCTATTTCGGAAACCAGTTTGACAGTTTCTAGAAAGATTAAAACTGGCATTAACATATGACTCAACAATTTGACTCCTAGATGTAATGCATCCAAACAAAATTAAAATCATTTCGCACACAACCTGCAGGAATGCTCCAAGCGTTATTCATAGTAGCAAAAATGCAGACACAGTTCAGATGTCCATCAACAGCTGAATGGACAGGTACAATGTGGCAGTCATATAATGAACAATTATTTACTCATAAAGACAGAATAAGGTGATACATGCTGTAATATGATATGATTTCCTGAAAACAATACATTATGTGCAAGAAGATAGTCACAAAAGGCTCCATCTGTGTGAAATTCAAGAACAGGAAACTCCATTGAGGTAAGTCATACTCACATGTGTAAACATTGTATTTTCTCCCTAGTGTAAAAAACTGAAAGAGTAAATAAAATCCAAAATGTACAGTAGATGTTGTGAAAGGAAAAGGGAAAGAAACTGCTCAAAAGGAAAGAATGACTGGGATGAAAGAAAGGAGGAAAGAAAAAAGGATAAAGATTCTATACACACATATATATACAATAATTATACTACTAATCTATTAGTTCATCAAAAAGAATGGTTTGTGCTTTCATTATTTGATCATTTTTTCATGCCTGTATCTTGTAATCAGAACAACTACTTTAAAGATAACAATGCACGATACATTAACCACTGTTAATCTCCTATTATTTTGTTTTGAAATTCTGTATCATTTTTAGTCTTTTTACACTTTAAAATTAAAAAAAGAATTTCCACAGGAAAAAATTCTCCAAAATATTTTAATTTTTAAAAATTCACCCCTTTATTTCTGTTTATTGCACTGAGTATACTAATCAGTCAATAATTGCTAGTTGGAAAAAAAAATAGATTAGCACCAGGGGTCAACAGCTAACAGAAGTCTTTGCTTCAGCAACAAAAGAAATTAAAACTGAGACAACAGCACAAGCAGATATGGTAGCATATCTGTAATCCGAGTGCTCAATATTCTGAAATAAGAAGATTATGAGTTCAAAGCCAGCCTTGGCTACACAGTGAGACCCTGTCTCAAAAAAAGAAAAAAAAAACTGAGGCAACAGCACTCTGTGCAAAAACTTTAACTGGAAACTTTATTGTAGAAATTAAACAAAATCTACCATTTCATAGCAGCCCTGGGATAGAGAAAAGTTAAATACTCCACAGACAGACAGCAAGTTCCTCTCTGGGCAGAGAAGCACCTGACCAAGGACACATTCCACTTTCACGGGGTCCCAAAGGTCTATATTGTTTTTTTTCCCAAAAGAGACAGGAGTCTGCAGACTTGGAGTTTAATTACTGTGCAAGTGTGAGTTTGCACACAATCCCAAATGTGCTTAGAAATGTGTTATGACCACCCCTCTAGGAGATTTTTATAATGGAAGTGCATTATAATGAAGGTGCAAAAAAGTTTAAGGTCGGTTCTGGGTTATTTCTATCACTATCTTGGTTTGGAGGATTTGCCCTCATATCCCCACCTTCTTACCTCAAGGACTACAGCTGCTTGGTCCCTTAGTCTGTGGCCTGATTTATTTTCCCCCTCTTATTGTCCTACGAGGCTTGCTCTCTCTCTCAGGCTGCTACTTAAAATTCTTGCTAGACTCCCTGTTTGGCAGAGGTTGCAGAGGAAGGAGAAATGGGAGCCAGTGCTAAGGGGCTGGGATTGCTTTTGGAAGGAATGCAAATATTGTGGAGTTAGATAGTGGGTATCAATACATAATTTGTGAGTATACATCACAGTTTGTGAGTACATGTTTCATTGTATACTATAACAAAAGGTCAAATTTTATGGTATATAAATTTTATCTCATTAAAGCCCTCCCTTAAAAAGAAAGTGGTAGCTATATTTTTATTTCTATTTGTCATGGACAGTTTGATATTTGGATTGAATCTCAGGGAATTAGAGGAGCTAGTAGTCCTTAGGGGATGGACTTCTAGGCAGCATAGGTGGCATTGCAAAGGTGGCTTTGACAGAGCATTGTGTTTGTAGGGAACTCAGGCCTCTAGTGTAGCTGGGGCCAAGAAGTGAGAAACAGAGCTGCAGTGAGAAGCAGGGCCTTGAATTCCAGACTGTGGAACTTGGACGTTGTCCCAGTTTGTGAGAGATGGTGGCCTCCATTTAGGATCCTTTACCAGACAGCAGACTGGAGAACTGAGGTAGGACAGGATAAAGCTATAGCAGATCTGCCAGGTGAAGGAGGCCCACTATGGGTCCTCAGGCAGGGCTGAACGCTGCAGCACTGCCTCATGGGTTAGAGAGGAGGCAAGCCACCCCCACTGAGGATCCTCAGTCCTCAGAGGAGCCGAGTTCACCCAGGGGGAGAGTGAGACTCTGGAACCTGCCCTAGCCATAACCTGCTCTCACCTTCAGTCAGGGCCACCTCGCATTTCTGTGAGAGTCCAGGCTGACCAAGGGCAGAAGGGAACTTTCCCAGAGGCACCAGCGGGCCTGAGGAACTGTTCTCAGTGGTAGTCCTCAACTCCTGTTATGGTTTATATCTAGATGTACCCCCAGATTCTCATGCACTGCTAGGTAAGGATATTGGGAAGTAACTGGATCACAGGTGTGTTACTCAATTAGTGCACTGATGGGTTTGGAGCTGGGTGTGATTTGGGGAGGTGACGCCTGGTGGGGAGAGCAGATCACTATGTGCGTAGCCTGAAAGGATGTATATAAATATCACTTCTCCCTTGGTGGCTTTCTGCTTCCTGCCTGCAGTGCCATGAACTCTTTCTCCTCTGCCATGCTGGCTTGCTTTGGAGTCAGCAAACCATAGACTGAAATTTTTACTAATTGTGAGCTAAAATAAACCTCTCCTCCTCAAAGTTGTGGATGTCAGATACTGTGTCTCTGCAGTGAGAGAGTAATTAACACAGTCTAGGAGCAGCCAGTTTCTCAGATGCAGGACTAGGAGGATGCAGAAATAACTGCCACCTTTACGAGTCATCTGCACAGACCAGAGACCCCCTAACTTCCTTCCCATCTGTCTCAGCCGCTGTCAGAGAGGCCTGGGCTCCCACGGATGGTCACAGCCCTGGACTGCCCTTTCCTGCTGACTGGCCCCTGCTTATGCAGGGGGCCCTCATGGCTGCCCTCCCTGCCTCAAATACTGGCCCTTTTCCTTGTCTCTGGGGGGTCTCTTGTGGGCATGATCACGGTTGGTGGACAAACTGGCCCAGGGAGGAATTTACAGAATATTCAGATGTGTTATGGGACACTCTCTGGCTGCAATTGGGTTCCACAGACCACGGCAAGTCAATCATTTCACAAAGAAGAAAATACAGGTGATAGTACTGACTAGCGATCATTGAAGGCTCCTGAGATCAGAACCAGAGGTCCTGATCCCAGCCTCTTGCCCCCCTGCCCTGGAAGACTGTGCTTGTTAGAACAATGTGCAAAGCAAGAATTGCCAGGCTCAGGGATGCCCTGCAAATGTGGAATGTTTGTCAGGGATGGGAAGATTTCTTCTGGCTGCCCAGAGCCTCCTGAGTTTCCCGCACCATCTTGGTGAAAAGTGAGTAGGACTGGGGCATCCCCAAGATCTCCACCCACTGAAGGACTGGTTCCACCTAAACTGTTCACCTCCCCAAGACCAACTGAGACTTCCCCTCCCCTAATTGGACTTTGACTCAAAGAGCTGCCTCGGGCCTTAGGGAACAGCTTGTGCTGAGGGACCTGGAAAAGGGACAGGACTGGCAGGAAGCAGAAGTCCCAGACTGCAGCCCCAGTGCTGAGCCCAGTGCCAGAGCTTCATCTGTTTGCCCCATCAAGATGGACTGGCCGTTGACCCACCTTCCTGCTGCCCAGATGGCCAAGCCTCCACCCATTGTTCTCCAGGACACGTGGTGGCGGACGCAAGGAATGTGGGCCCTGGAGACAGGAAGTGTGGGCTTCCGCGAAGTGCCTGCTAGACTCAGCCCTGCCCTCCAGACAGAGATGCAGGGCCTTGCTCCCATCCTTCCCATCCTGCACTGCCCACCTTGCTGGCCAAGCCACTCTGAGCAAGGCCTTGCCCTGTCTGGGCCTCTGAAGGAAACAGGGATGCAGGAGGCTTTTTCAGTGGGATGACTAGGACATATAACCACAGTGGGGCAAGGAGCTGCCCAAAGCCAGGCCCTTCCTGGGCTGTATTCCTCAGATCACAGATGTAACACTTCCAGCACACACACCACCACATCTACAGAGATGTCCCACACATTTCATGTGTGTTCTTGCACTCTTGCATGTCGCCACACAGTTGCCAAACACCATATGTTCATACATTCGCATGCACACACACGTGTCCTCACACTCTCAGGCACCCCCCATTTTAACCTCTCTGCTGTGCCACTGGCATGACCAACATTTACGGAGTACCCACTGTATACCAGAGACCATTCTAGGTACTTAACAAGAACCTTCTCATTTGCTCCCTCCTGCCACCCCGTGAGGGAGGAACACAACATCCTCACTTTACAAACCAGGAAACAGAAACCAAAAGCTGTGACTGGTCCAGGATCAGCTGATTTGTAAGCAAAAGAGGCAATGTATGCCCTGCAGGTACCCACAGGACACCACACCAGAGTCTCACTTCCCTGCAGCCTGGTTTCCCCTGAAGGGGAAAGGGCAAACAGCTGGGAAAGTGCCCTTTGTGCCTCCAACCCCACAGCTCTGGGGCCTGGGACAGGCATTGTTCTCACTGTCTGGTATTCAGTCCCTGATGCTGGTCCCTTCCTGGCCAAGGAGAGCTGCCTGTTGCCATGAGCCCCTTGTCCTCCTCCTGCTCAGTGGTGGCATTCACATTGTTAATCCGGGCTACCAGCGAGTGCCTCCCTGCCTGGCCTTCCCACTGCCCACATGGGGAGGTGACTGTGTGAGCCTTAACAGATCAGACGGGGCAATTCTCCAGAATCCATGGCTCCTTGGGCCACCTCAGGACTTGCAGTTTGCAGAAGCCTCCTGCCTGTACTCTCAATGTGACACTGGCTGCATCGCCAGCTCTCCTTGGCCCCCAGCCCTTGATGTCCCTCCAGGGAAATTTCCCTCCTTCACACACAGGCCTCCATGCCTCTGACTATGCCATTCCCTCTGCCTGTAGGTCCTTCCTCCGTGCTTGGCAAGCTTCTGCCGAGCATTTCAGAGCAGTTTGGGGCTCCCAGGCCTCCTCCTCTGAGCAACCCCAGCATAGAGAAGTCACCTCTGTGACCACCCCGGCCCCACTCAATATGGCTCATGCCTATCTATGCACCTGTCTGTGCCACTAGAATGGGACACCCAAAAACAGAGACCAGGCCTAGGTCATCTCGATGTCTGCTGTGCCCCTCACAGAGTAGGCAAAGCCTTGGCATCATTATTTTTTAATAAATGATAATTCTTTTTCATAAACATAATTCTTTTTTAATAAACAGGTTATTGGGAATGGGATGGTGCCATATAGTGAGCTTCAAACTTAGGAGAGAAAGATGAAGGTTAGAATCCTGGCTCTGCTACTTCTGCGTGATCTTGGGCAAGTTACTCAACACCTCTGAGCTTTACCCCTCTCATCAGGGAAATAAGAATGGTATTTGCACCTCTCTAGGCTGTTGTACTGAATCATCACATGAGAAAATGGGGGGAGAAATCAACAGGCTTTGAAAATGAGCAAGTAGGGTGCAGGCATGGTGGATAGATGTAGGATGGCAGACATCTCGAGGAGGCAAGATGCTTCAAGAATGGGAATCTCGCAAGGCTGGGTGGAGGAGCAGTACATTTGAGCGGGGCATAGAAAGGCCAGGAGAACTTGGACTGGCTAGGGAGGGAGGAGGAGCACCTCAGGGGCAAGAATAACACATATTAGGGCTCAGAGGCAGGATGCTGGAGCAGCTCATCACCAAGCTACGTCTCCAGTATTCAACAAATCTCTGTAGCTTCATGAGCCTGGTTTGAAATAGGCAGAGCCACACTGGGTTCATCACTCAACCCTGTAAAATGGGCACATAGATACCCTCCTTAAGGTCCCCATAATCATTAGGAGTGAGACACTGAGTCTGGGTGAGAGATGGCACATGTTAAGTGTTTATAGCAGGGTCTTCAAATAGAGCCATCTATGGTATCTAGGGAAATTATAGGGAGAAAGAAAAAAGACAAGGAAGCATATTCATAACAGAATCAAACTGCAGGTGGAATCCATGCAGTAGACACCTGCTGTGTCCCTCAGGAGGTTCTAACTTCATCCCTCACTTCTGTGTGCTGTGGTTACTCAGTTCAAACAATGGAGTATTATTCAGCCATAAAGAAGGATGGGTTCAAGTCATTTGTAAGGAAATGAATAAATCATGAGGTCGTAATAGTAAGTGAAACAAGTCAGACCCAGAGAGTTACTTATGGAATGGCTTCTCTTATTTGGAAAACCCAAAAATATAAATAAATTCAAGAGTAAAATAGGGCCAGATGTGGCGGCACACACCTGTAATCCCAGCACTCAGGAAGGTGAGGCAGGAAGGTCACCATAAATTTGAGGCCAGCTTGTGTTACA
>PVJX010048678.1:0-11382 GCA_004027295.1 Dolichotis patagonum
AGGAGGAGGAGGAGGAGGAGGAGGAGGAAAGAGTTTATCTACTTTGTGGCTCATAAAAATTATCCCATGAATTCATGCTTGGGAGTGACTCATGTTATAATCACTGGCATGCATTTTCTTTCCTTGAGGACCCCAAGTATGCTGCCCTCATGTCTTTTGGCACTGAGGGTTGTCACTGAAAGGTTCCATGCCCAGCTGGTTTTCCTTTCCTTAAAATGTCACTTTGTCCCTTGCCTGAATACTTCAAGAATTTTTCTTTACAATTCGTTCTATCATTTTATTAAGTCATGTCTCAGTGTTGACATTCTGAGTTGATTTTCACAGATAAACCGTCCAAGTCTGAAGGCCTGATTCTTCTTTTATTTCATGGAATACTTTTGAATTACAGTATTTTTTGAAAAGTAGTTTTCATTTTTTCTCTGCTTTTTTCTTAGGCATATGTTGTCTTCTCTTACTTGCTTTTTAATGTTCATTATTTTTTCCTTAACATTTTTATCCCTTCCCCATTTCTGTTTTATTTCCTCCTTTTCTCTAGTTTCTGTCAATTGTTTCTGAGGTTTGTGAACTCTTCATATCCAGCTGTTACCTGTTATCTAATTTATGTGCTTTTCTCATTCTGGTTTATGCTATTCTTTCATATACTGTTTTCTTAAGATTCTGCAACTCATTCTGAAGTTTACTACTTCTATATGCTTTGTAGTCATATTTTTATGGTGGATATTTATCTTTTAAATATATGTTATTTATATAATTTTTCTCTCCTTTTATATTTTTGAATAGGGATTGACCATAATCATTTTATAGCTAATGTTATTTATTTATTTATTTAAAAATGAAAAAAGAGTAAAAACATTGATACAGAACTTCAAAACAGAATATTAGGGAATTAACAATGGTTAATGTGTTGTATATTATCATTTTCAAAGTAATTGTTTGGATTACCAGACATATAAATGAGAAAATGATCAAATACTGACAACAAAAACTGTATAATATTTTCTCTTCTTTTTTTTTCTGCTTTTCCTCATCCCAGGCATTCCTGTCCTTTTTGGCCATTTCTTCTCCTTTCACTTTCACAATATCTATCGTACATTTTGGATCTCACTAACATGATGTTCACCCTTAGGAGTCCAAATCATTTCACCCATGAGTATGATCTCAAGTTGCATCCATTTACCTACAAGAGCCTCCAGATCATCTTTCTTAATAGCTGAGTAGCTTTGCATTATATAAAAATGCTATATCTTTCTTATCCATTCTGCAATTGATGGGCAATCTATCCCTGGTTTTTTCTAGTTCCCTGTTGCATGGAGCATTGTTTTCTCTTCTTTGACTTTCAGTCAGTGAATTTCCTTTTGGGTTAAATGTCTTTCTTGTATACAGCATATTGATGGAACTTGTTTCTTGATCCACTCTGTTTGTGTATTGAGGCCTTCTATATTAATTGTTATGACTGACATGCACTGGCTTGACTTTGTCATGCTATTTTTTGGCCATTGGCTCCCTACTTTACTCTTCCATTCAATTGTCTGCCCTGCTTGGTGATCACCCTCTGCTGTTGGTCCTGGAACCATGGTTATCTTTATCTCTCTCTAGAATATCTTTCAGTGCTCTTTGTAGGTTGGTTTGGGAGTCATGAATTCCTTCAGCTGTTCTTTGTCATGGAAGTACCTTATTTCTTCATAAATTTTGAAATATAGTTTTGCAGGGTAAATCAATCTGGGTTGTAAGTTGTTTTATTTCAGGACTTGAAACACTTTACTCCAAACTCTTCTTGACTTTATGGTTTGTGTTGAGAAGTCTGTTGTGATTTTGATGAGTTTTCCTTTGCAGGTGATCCTTTTCTTTTCTCCAACAGCTTTTAATATTCTGTTCTTGTGCTGAATTTCTTGGATCTTGATTATTATATGTGTGGGTATAGATTTATTTTGGTTAAGACTAGTTGGAGTTGTATATGCTTCACTTATCTGTATATCAGGTTCTTTTCTCTCTTGAAATTTTTTTTGTCATTACTTCTGTAAATAGTCTTTTTATGTCACTTGTGTTGAGTGCTCTTTTTTTGCTGACACCTATCAGTCTTAAATTATTTTTCTATGTGTTGTCTTGTAGCCATTCAATTGTTATTTCCTGGTTCTTTGTTATTTTTAAGAGATCTTTCCTTTCATGATGGCTAGGTGCAAGACCTGAAAGTCTATCTTCAGTTGTGTTCAAGCTTTCAATGGAGCTTTTGCCAACTTTCAGTGGAGTTTTTAATTTCCTGGATATCTCTTTGAATCTGCCTTATGCATTCTAATTCTTTCCCATATTGTTCATTAAATATTAAATATTAAAAGCTGTTGGAGAAAAGAAAAGGATCACCTGCAAAGGAAAACTCATCAAAATCACAACAGACTTCTCAACACAAACCATAAAGTCAAGAAGAGTTTGGAGTAAAGTGTTTCAAGTCCTGAAATAAAACAACTTACAACCCAGATTGATTTACCCTGCAAAACTATTGTTCAAAGTTTCCATTATTTTCCTATGTTCCTCTTTTTAAAAATTTCTATCTTCTTTAGATATGCTCAGCAATTCTTTCATTTCTTCTTTTACCTGAGATACTATTTCCTTTTTTTTTTTTTTTTCTATCTTTTTGGGACAGGGTCTCACTATTCAGTCCAGGCTGGCCTTGGGCTCACTTTGTAACCCAGGCTGGTCTCAAACTTGGAGTGATTCACCTGCCTCAGCCTCCCAAGTGCTGGGATTACAGGAGTGCGTCACCATGCCCGGTGAGATACTATTTCCTATCTGGTTTCTTTTAGAGCCTCATAAAGTTATTTCTTGATTTCAGTTGCTATTATTTCAGAAATTTGAGGTATTCAACTTCCAATATCTTTGATGCCTATGTCTCCTGGACCTGCTCTGTATGGGCTGGAGGTCTGAGATTGCATTTTGCTCCTTTGTTTTGACATTTTCCTGGGTTCCCCTGGATGAGCCAGTTGTGGGGTACCTAGGCACTTTCCACATTGGTTGCCTGTCTGTGATGTAGGGTAATGGGCCAGTTGCTTGGGTTGCTCTGAACCTTGTTCCCTGGGAAGGTGTTGGGACATCAGGTGAGTTTCTCCAGATCCTTGCAGCTACACTGAGGCTTTTTGGATGGATGTGGGTATGCAGAGTCAGGGCTGTTTTTTCTCCTGACATGCACAGTCTACCGATGGGTTGGTCCCTGGTGGCCTAAAGTCATATTTTTAGAAAAAATTTCTATGGTAGGAATTGAGGCAGGCCACAGTATCTTTTTCTATTTTCTGATTTTGCCACAAAGTGTTAGAAAATACAATCAATGTGCAGTCATCTCTTCATTGTTGTCTGGTATTTGCTTCCTTTGATTTCCTCTTCCACTAATATATGAACCTCTTCTCTCTTTTGCTTTGACCAGCTTGGTCTTTGCTCTCAGCCACTTCTCTTCAATGTGGGCTCTGCTTTCCAGAGGGGATCCCTACTGGGTGTCCCTAAGTGTCTGCATGGCCAGCTTCCCAGTGGTCTTGCTCCCCTGCTGTGTTTAACTTCATGGCTGGTAGAAACTTTTGTTTTGGCACCAGCTGTTATCAGTTCCCATTGCTTAGGACTCTGGTTTTTTCCCTGATGCTGGCCTGCAGTCATCCCATATAGTATTCGTAGTTTGTTCTTGCTCACTTGTATTCTGACATCATTGGAGATTCCTTGTAACCTATGTTGACTGATGATGTTATCTTTGGGTTTTTTCTTTTGCCATCCTAATTGATGCGCCTGGTTTATGAGAGGATTTAGGGAAATTATAGAAGGGTGTTGTCATTACTTTGGTCTTCTTTAGTTTCTCATTTTCGTAGCCTGTGACCCCACCCTGTTCTGTAATTTTTGATTGGGGCTTAGGAAAATCCTCCAGGAACCTATTCTATAGAGAAATTCTAGAGAGATGTGACTCATATCATTCTTTGGGAGATAGATTCTGGGCTTTTCATGTTGGAGGTGTTGGAAAACTGAGAGCCAAAAAAGACAACCCTGAGCTCTCAGCTTTCTTTTTTTGATTTTTAAAATTTTTTTGAAAGAGAATAAAACAGAAGAGAACAGAACAAATCAGAACAGAACAATGCAAGCAACACAGCACTTCACAAGACAACCACACATCAACAGTAGCTACCATAATGTCTCTTTTCTTAGAAATAGTTGAGCAAACCTTCACACACGATAATATCAAACATAACAAAATAGTATAAAACCATTCAAAAGAATGAAAGCATTACAGAACTTCAAAACCAAATAACAGGAAATGAACAATGACTACTATAATATCTCATTTTCCTCAAAGAATTTGAGGAAAATCACATATAATAAAATCAAATAAAATGCAACAGGATAGAACCAATCAAAACAGAAGAACAAAAGCATGGTAGGACTTCAAAACAAGATGACAGTAAATCAGCAATGGCTGCCATAATGTCTTGTTTTCTTCAAAATAGCTGTTCATACCATCACACATAATAAAATCAAACAAAACAGAATAAAACCAATCAAACCAATGAATGAAAGCATGATAAGACTTCAAAGCAATATAATAGGAAACCATGATTACCATAAATTATCCCATTATATTCAAAATAGCTGCCCCTACCATCTTACAGCATAAAATCTAACAAAACAAGACAGAACAAAGCCAAACCTAACAAAATTGTGTAAATAATGCAAGAGTTCAAGATAAGACAATAAGAAATTGAAAGTAGTTTCCACCTTTCCCTTGCAGGTGTTTCCTCCCCTTTGCTCTTATATTAACTATTTTGCTTTTGGATCCCATTAACTCCTTCTCTTTCTCATGCTACGGTTTATTATTCTTTCTTATCCATTCTGCAGTTGATGGATAAGTTACTCTTGGTTTTTTTGGGGGAGGGGGGTTCTCCTCTCTCATGGAACAATTGTTTTCTCTCCTTTGATTTTCAGTCTATGAATTTCCTTTCCAGTTAGATGTGTTTCTTGTATAATAGTATATTGCTGCATCTTGTTTCTTGATCTACTCTCCCTGTGTTTCTTTTTATTGCTGACCTGAGGCCATCTACATTAATGGTTACAACCAGCATACATAGGTTTGTCTCTGCCATGCTATCCTCCTGATGTTGGCCCTCCACTTTTCTCCTTCATTCAATTGCCTGTCTTGTTTGGCGATCCTCCTCTGCTGCTGTTCCTGGAACCATGGTCATCTTTATCACTCTCTAGAATATTCTTTAGCACTATTTGTAGGGTTGGTTTGGTAGTCATGAATTCTTTCAGTTGTTCTTTATCATGGAAGTATCTTATTTTTCCATCAATTTTGAAAGATAGTTTTGCTGAGTAGATCAATTTGGGTTGGAAGTTGTTTTCTTTCAGGGTTTGAAACATTTCACTACAAACTCTTCTTCACTTGATGGTTTGTGTTGACAAGTCTACTGTGATTCTGATTGGTTTTCCTTTAAAGGTGATCTGTCTCTTTTCTCTAACAGCTTTTAATATTCTTTTCTCATGCTGAACTTCTGGGATCTTGATTATTATATGTCTGGGTGTAGATTTACTTTCTTATGCCTAGTTGGAGTCCTATATGCCTCACTTATCTGCATGCCAGATCCATTTCCCATGTTGGGGAAGTTTTCTTCTATTACTTCTGTGAATATCCTTTTAATTTCATTTGTGTTGACCCCTACTTCTTCATTGATACCTATTATTCTTAAATTATGCTTCTTTGTATCATCTTGCAGCCATTGAGTTGTGATTTCCTGATTCTGTGTTTTTTAAAGAAATCTTTCCTTTCATGATCACTAGCTGCAATCCTGTCTTCAAGGTTTGATAGTCTATCTGCAATTTCTTTCAAGTGGTTTTTGCCAGCTTTGATTGAATTTTTAATTTCCTGCATCTCTTTGAATCTCTTTCATGCATTGTAATTCCTTTCTATATTCATTCAAAGTTTCCATCATTTTCCTATGCTCCTCTTGTTTGTCTATGTCTTCTTTAGACCTACTGAACAATTCTTTCAGTATGTTTATGATTTCTTCTTTTACCTGAGACATTATTTCTTTTTTTAAAAATTTTTATTAATTTTAAGGTAGTAAAACACAATAGAACAGGATGGAATAAAGCCAACTGAGACAGTGTAGTGAAATTGGTACAGAACTTCACAGCAGGTTACCGTGATAACAGTAATAGGTACCATAGTATATCTCATTATCTTCACAATAGTTGTTCTTTCAATCAGGTATAGCAAAATCAAAGGAAATACAGAATATTATAGAACTTATCAAAACATAATATTGAATAGAGCAATATCATTAATCAGGACAAAGCAAAACAGTGATAAAAATATTTGCCTTTAAAGCAATGGTAGAAGGAAATCCCCCTTATTGGCTATATTACATATGGTCAGCCTCCCAAGAGATGCTCAGATCTCTGGCTCCCACTTGCTAATGGGGCAGGGGGGGGATGGGATGTTTGATTCACCCCGGTACACTCACAGCCACTTACTAGGGTGGTGAGCTGGTTGCTTGGTTTCCCAGGGCCCTAAGTTCCAACATGGCGCGGATCTCAGGAGATGCTGCTGGTTCGCACCCTGGGGTGGCTGTGGCTTGCCAGACCACAGCTGCTTACCAGGGCAGCTGGCTGGTTGCTTGGTTTCCCAGCACCCTAAGTTCCAACATGGTGCAGATCTCAGGAGATACTGCTGGTTCTCACCCTTGGTGGCCGGGGCTTGCCAGACCACAGCCCTTACCAGGACAGCAGGCTGGTTGCTCAGTTTCCCAGCTCTGAGACATTATTACTTTTTTAAAAGTTTTATTTTAAAGGGGGTAAAATTAAACACAACAAAACAGAACAGGATATAAGAAAGTATAAATTTCAAAGCTAGACAACCAGAGATCTTCACTATCTGTCATATTGTCTCTTGTTTTCTTCCAAATGGTTGTCTATATCTTTGTATATGGGGAGTTCATACTAAATAACATAGCCAATCTTTTCACAGATGTATAGTTCACTGGCTCCCACTTGCTAAGGGTGGGGAGACACGGGACAAGGGACAGGATGACATGAGATGTCTGATTCTTAGCCCGTGTGCCGGCAGGCTCACAGCCGCCCCCCCTCCCCGAGAGGCGAGGAGCTCCTTGTTCTCCCGGCACCCAGAGTCAACTGCATGGTGCAGGTCCCGACGCACCAGGGTCTCTCTCCTTTGGGCTGCTAAAAGTCTACCACACTCACAGCTACCCCCCAGAGAGGGGAGGCACTCCTTGTTCTCCCAGCACTCTGAGTCACCACATGGTGCAGGTCCCAAGGCGCCAGGGTCACCGAAAGTCTGCCATATTCACCTGCTATTTCTTTCTGATAAATTGACCATTACATTTCCAAAGTTCTGAAATGGCCATCAGACCACAGAAAGAATTCTCTCTAGGCTCCTGTTTGAAACCAGCAGCTATAGCGATCTGCTGGCCTTGCTTCAGGGCCATGAGACATTATTTCTAATTTGACTGCTTTTACAATCTCATGAAGTTGTTTCCTTACTTCAGTTGCTTTCCTCTCAAGGATTTCAGGTGTGTGGCTTCTGTTTCCTTCCATGACTGTATCTCCAGACTTACTGTGTGTGGGTGGAGGTCTGAGTTTGCCTTTTGCTCCTTCGTCTTGACATTCTCCTGGGTTCCTACCAACAAGCTGGTTGTGGGGTCCCAGGCGCTTCCCATGATGGCTGCCCCTAGGCAGTGTAGGGGGAATGGGACAGGCACCCGGATTCCTGTAATTCCAGATTTACAGAGAGGTAGCAGTGTGTGGAGCAGGCTTCTCCAGAGCTATGCAGCTACACTGGGGCTTTGCTGATGATCAGGGGTGCATGGAGGTGGGGCTGTTTCTCTCAGCCTGTGTGTCTACACTGGGACTCCCATGAGTGTTTGTCTGATTCTGCTAGTGGATGATGGCTGTCTGAGGGAACCAAGAGCCTCAAATGGAGTCCTATGGGTGCACAGGGCTTACCTGGCTGTGTGTCCCTGCTCCTGCTGGCTGCCTGCAGGAAGGAGCCTTTTGGTGGCAGCTCCCTGAAGGTAAAGGTGGATCTGCAGGTTCTCTCTGCCCACACTGGCCGCCTGTAGGACATGGCCTTTTGGTGGTGGTGCACAGCAGGCAGAGGTGGATCTGTCTGTCTCCTTTGGCCTGCACTGGGCATGTGGAAGAAGGGCCTTCTGGTGGCAGTACCCAGCAGGCAGAGGCAGATCTTCTGGCTCTCTCTGCCCATGCTGGGAATGTGGAGGAAAGGGCTTTCTGGTGGTGGTGCCCGGCAAGCAAAGGCAGATCTCTTGGTTCTCTCTGCTCACACTGGGCATGTGGAGGAAAGGTGCTCTTAGCTTTCTTACAAGGAGAAAGGAAAGCAAACAGGATTTTCGTAACGTAATATATATTACATGTTATTTTTGTTTATATTTTGTTTTGTTTTGGGGAGGGTGAGCATATTGCACTGTTTTGTTACTAAGAACACTGATTCAGCTCAATGGTGGAGTGCGTGTCCAGCATATGCAAGTCCATGGGTTTGATCCCCAGCACTGGAAAAAAAAAAAAGAAAGCCTAACTCAGTGTTGCACACCTATGCTTAAAACAACAAACACCCTCTTTCTTTATGATTTTGACATTTTTCCCTTTACATATTTAAACTTTTATTATAGTTTTGTTTTAAATAAAACTATAGTTTTATTATAGTTTTGTTTTATTAATTAACTGTCACACTTTTAGTAATGTCATGATTTAGAATCTTTTGATATATAAATTTGCTCTGAGCTTGAAGTTTGAAGTAACTTGTGGTTAGTATTGGCAATAATTTTGCATTTGGGTGGGGTTTTGTTATGTTGATAACATTGTGTGAACTTGAGAAGTTTAGAACTTTGACTAAGAGAGTCAGCAGGGAGCCAGGGCCTTTACTTTGTAAATATCCTGAGCCTGTGCAAGGGGAGAGCACAAAGGTGGTGTAAGTGCTATACCTGCCCTGGTGGTCGGTGTTGCCTACTTACAATATAAGGGAGGAGCAGAAGCGTGTTCCCTGCTTTTGCTTTGGCTGCTTTTGCTGGTTGTTACTGAAGTGTTGCTCTGGAGCCATGCCACCCTATGGAGCTAGCTGATTATAGACTGAAGCCTCTACAAACTGTGAGCTAAATAAACCTTTCTTTCCTTAATTTTGGATGTTGGGTATTTTGTCTTAGCAAGGAGAGAAAAGAAGCTAAGACGGAAGGCATGAACACTACCACTGAGCCACATCCTCAGTTCGTTCACATTTTTTGCCTTGAGTATTTTAAACATACTACTCTGTTTTCTTCTAGCATATAAAGTGGTGCTGTAAAAAAATCTGATAATAATTTACCTGACTTTCTTCTGTAAGTCACTGGGTCTTCTTGCTTGGATAACCTCTTCTTCCAATTCCTCTATCCTTTTTTTCATTCTTATTGATATTATTAATCTTAGGTTATGTTATGGCATATAATGCTTACATTAAGGTTATTAGTTATTCTACTTATTTCCCCTTCCTCTCCTCACCCTTCATGCTTTTTCCCTTGGAAAAATTACAGAACAGGATGGTGTCACAGGTTATGAAAATGAGAAACTAAAGAAGACAGAAGTAATGACAGCACCTTTCTGTAATTTCCCTAAATCCTCTCATAAAACAGGGGCATCAGTTAGGATGGCAAAAGATAAAAACCACAGATAACATCATCCATCAGTCAACACAGGTCACAAGGAATCTCCAGTGAATTCAGAACATAAGTGAGCAGGAGCGAGCTATGAACACCATTAGGGGATGACTGCTTTTTCCCTGTTGCAAGAGATCATCTCCTTGTCCCCTTTTATCCATTGTTCATTATTATCTTTATAGTTTGTCTCACTCAAAGGAGATATACCATATGGTATTTAAGCTTGTGTATCTGCTTTATTTCCCTCAGCATTATATTCTCTAGGAGCATCCATTTTCCTACAAATGTCTCAAAATTGTCATTTTTTATAGTCAAATAGTATTCCACTATATATAGATAGCACTTTTTAAAAATTCAATCATGTGTTGATGGGTATACAGTCTGCTTCCAGAATTTAGTTGCTGTGACTTGTGCTGCTATAAATATTGGTCTGCATGTATAGCTGTAGTATAGTGTCTTAAGCTCTTTGGGGAAGATAGCTAGCAGGGGGATTATTGGGTCATATGGAATTTCTAATTTCAATTCTTTGAGACATCTGACTTCCATAAGGAGAAAATTCCCACCAACAATGGAGGAGGGCTCCTTTTTCATCACAACCTCACCAGCATTTCTTACTGTTTGATTTCTTAATGATCGCATTCTTTCTAGACTAAGATGCAATCTTAGTGTTTCTTAGTGTTGCCAATGTGAATTCCTCTAATGGCCAGAGATGTTGAGCATTTTTTCACATATTTGTTGACCACTTGTATTTTTTCTTCTATGAATTGTGTGTTCATTTTTCTTGCCCATTTCTTGATGGGTCTTTAATTTTAGGTGGTTTAAGTTTTTTGAGTTCTTTGTATATTTTAGATATTAGGATTATATTCTTGATATTGAGAAGTATCTGGAAAGATTTCTTTTCTCATTCTGTAGGGTTGTCTCTTTTCCTCTACTGGTTGATTCTTTTGCTGCACAGAAGATTTTGTCTGATATAATCCCATTTGTTGACTCTTACTGCTATTTCTTGTGCAATTGAGGTTCTGGTTAGAAAATCCTTTCCTACACCTATATCTTTAAGTATGTACATATTTTATTTCCCAACAGATTTAATGTTTCTGTTTTAATGTTTAGATCTCTGATCTGCTTTGATTTTGATTTAGTACATGGTGAGAGATAAGAGTTCAGTTTCAATCTTCTATGCATAGATAACCAGTTTTCCTAGTACCACCAGTTAAATAGGTTATCTTTCCTCCAATAGATGCTTTTGGTCCTTTGTCAAAGATCAAATAACTCAGTGTTTCTAGGGAAGACACATTCCTCACCTGTGTTCACCTGATCCAAGTGTCTATTTTTTGTTCTAGTACCACACCATTTTAAAAAAAAATTTATTTAAATAGAAAAAACAAAAAAGAAAACAACCAAACAAAACAGAAAAAGGGTAGCAACAATACAGAATTCCAAAGGCAAAAAAATGAAAGAACCACATTGATAACAACAAAACAAAAACAAAAACACTAAGAAATCGCCACTTGATAGGTTACATACTGTCATCGTTGGAAATAGTTGTTCAAGTTACAAAATTAAAGCACACAAAGTAGACATTCAAACAGTGAGACTATTAACAGTTCTGCTCAACAATCCAACAAAAACAGTAATGTGGTCATCTATCTTATACACTTAAACATACATTCAGTTATATCCTTTAGAGCACTTTCTTTTT
>PVJX010048679.1:0-11568 GCA_004027295.1 Dolichotis patagonum
CATCAAAATCACAGCAGACTTCTCAACACAGACCATCAAGTCAAGAAGAGCTTGGAGTGAAGTAATTCAAGCCCTGAAGGAGAACAACCTCCAGCCCAGATTGATATATCCTGCAAAACTCTCTCTAGAAATTAATGGAGAAACAAGCTGCTTCCATGACAAAGAGGAATAGAAAGAATTTGTGACCACCAATCCAACCCTACAAAAAATACTGAAGGACATTTTAAAGAGAGAGAAAAAGAATATGAGCATTTCAGGAACAATGGTAGAGAGGCCTCAGTGAACGGGGAAGACAGTGGAGTGGAACAGAAAAATAAACAACCAATGGCAGAAAAACAGAATAGCAGAAATAAGGCAGAGAAGATTGGCTGTAATCTCTAGTATAGATGGCCTTGAAATGTTAACAGAGAGAAACACAGGCAGAGTAGATCAGGAGATAGGGTCCATTGAGAGGCTCTAGATAGGGAGGCAGTGGGACCCAAGGTAAGCAGTACACCCCATGGGAGTGAAAGGGGAGGAATTGTCTGAGGAAGGAAGGCAGAGCATATTGTTACTTTGGTAAAAAGATTTAAAATCTATATTATTCTCACCACTCTGCATAGATGGATTACATGCTATTTCAGTTTGTCTACTTACACTAGACTTGAAGACATGGTTAGCTATCCCAAAAATAAGAGGACATATTATGGTAATCATCCTTAATTTCCTATCAACTTAATCTGAAGCCCTGTATAACTTATACTGTCCTATTATGACTGATCTTATTTGAATCTGGTTTGTTAGATTGCTGTTTTGTATTGACTGATTTTATTTAAATCTGTTATGATTGATAGCATCATGTCTGGGAGTATAAGCAACTACACTGAAGATGACAAGATTCAATGGGATACCTAGGCTGGTTTGATTATTGCTTGCTTTTGAAGTCTTGTAATGTCTCCAATGCTTCGTTTTTATTAATGTTGTTATCCTCTGCTGAGACACTGTGGTGACCATTGTAGATCACCTTGTATTGTGGTTTTGTATGACTTTTTGCTTCATGCTTTTCTGGGAGTTGTTTTGTTTTATCTTGCTTTGTTTTGTTTTTCCCTCTAATACAAAAAGGATAGATATACATGTGGAGACTCATGCATGTGTAGAGCTTATAAACAGTTTATGAGAACCAACTATATAACACATGTTGAAATGAACAACTACTTTGAAGAAAAAGAGACACTACAGTACCCAGTGCTGATTCCATAATGTCATGATGTGAAATCCAGCAAAACTATCATTCTTTGTTCAAAGTGATTTTAGCTTGTTTTGTTTTGTTTATGTTCAACACAGATCAAGGTATGGACAGCTGTTTTGAGGAGAATGAGAGACACTATCACAGCCATTCTTGGCTTCCCTATTGTCAGGTCTTGAAGACCTGAAATGCCTTCCTCGTCCTGTTCAGATCAATTCCATACTATGTTGTTGCATGTGAATTCCCTGTATGTGACAATATGGAGAACTATTTGGAAGAAAACAAGAGTCAATACAATGGAGAGTGAATATCTCCAATTGTCTGGCTTTGAAATTTATGTCTCTTACATTGCTTTCCTATGACCCACTTTGTTCTGTTTTGTTGTGTTTAATTTTACCTTTTTGATGTAATTGCATGTATATCTGAGTGGGTAAGATGGATGACCATATTGCTGTTTTTGTCAGATCGTGGAGCAGAACTGTTAACAGTCTCACTGTTTGAATGTCTACTTTATATGTTTTAACTTTGTAATTTGAACAACTATTTCCAAGAAGTCAGTATGTAATTTGTCAAGTAATAATTTCTTAGGTTTTTTTTTTGTTGTTGTTCTTTTCCTTTTTTTCTTGGAATTATATATTGTTGCTACCCTTTATTCTGTTTTTATTCCTCTTTAAATAAAATTTTAAAAAAATATCATACTGGAACATTAATAGGACCATCCAAGGACTATCTAATTTTCAGGAGGATATATCATTGTTTGGTTTACAAGTGATTTTTGATTTAGGGCCAGTGTCTGTGAACTACCTGTCAATGATACGGATTTTTTTCTATTAGAGTTGCAAATGATTTCTCTCAGAAAGATAACCCAAAAGGTTATACTTTCATTACCCCATAAGATATTAATCAGTTTTATTTCCTACTGAGTAAATGAGTAAACTCATTTCAGCAAGACTTTTCTTTCCCGGCTGACTTAACACAGCAATATAAGTCTCTCTCTCTCTCTCTCTTTCTCTCTCTCTCTCCAGAAATAGAGTATATCTTCATACATGTATCCATACATGTATCTATGTACATATATATACATATAACATACATATGCTGTAAGCAAAACATGTGCAATATATGGATATATGTCAACTATTATTTTAAATATTCTTTCAGGAGCTTAATCATCCTACTAGAATCCTTGTTAATAATCAAATACATCTTTTAAGTATCTTTATTCCACATTTGTATTAAGTTATGCTTTAATGAAATAATTCAAAAACTTTTTCTTATATTTCTCTGGATGAGACCTTACATATATATTCTTCAAGCCTCTAAAACAGGTCATTGAAAAAAGACATTATGCATAAACATGTTGGTTCAGTACTGCTTTCCTGCTAATTCAACTCTTCCTGGGTTCTATGTACGTCTTCATGTATTTGTAATTATTAGGTGGTACAAGACAGACTTTCTGGACAATTGTGAGTGCTGACAAAGCATAGAAGGTTTAACTGTTGCGGAGTTGACAGTCTGACTTCTTATAGATGAACAAGTTGCATATGTCACAGGCTGTTAGAGCATTTAAGCTTATCAGTTGGAAAATGCTTTTATTAATCTTATTATCCTCAAGAGAATGAAATAGATTTTAATCTACATCTTATATGGGAGGGGAATATTTTAATTCATTAACATTGTTATTTATCAAGTAATCAATTTTTAACAGTGTTCCTTTTGTGATACATTCATGGCAAGGTAGAGAGCATTATACAAATAACCTAAAGTAACTAATATAAAGACAGACTAGCTATTAAATTAAGCTTCATTAAATAATCTACATAAACAAATTGTGTCAAACAATCATCTTGCTGCTCAGTTACCCTAAGAAAAGTGCCACAAAATGAGTTACCCTTCAAAATCTATTGACTGTAGCTTCCAAGGCAAAGAAATATGAGCAAAAGTATCCAGTTTGGTGTATTATTGATGATAAGAAGTCCAAACTTGTTGAGATCTTTACGTAATAAATAGCATTTTACAAATGGGTGGACATGGAAGTCCGCTGAAGTAGGTCTGGAAAACTTGTCCCAGTTAAAAAAAAATTTTGCTTCTTTTATTTATGTTTATCTTTATAATTTATAAATTACTTTCAAGAGCCAGTAAAGTAGCATGAATGGAATCTGAACTGCAAGACACTAAAACTCTTCTTTCCAGTGCTTTTTCCAAATAATGATTGGATTACATTCATATTCTACTCATCTTCATGTTGCATTATTTCTCATAGAGGTTTATCAAAACCCTGTTTAATATTTCAGGAAAGAAAACAGTATTTTCACTTCTATACGAATGGAATATATATATTTCTCAATTATCAATGCTAATTTAAAACAGTTTGAAAATGGAAAAAAAATAGTCTACCCTTTGAGAAAGAGATAGATCCCAACAGCCAGGAAGTGAATGTATGTTTCCATGTCCATGTATACGTATGTTTCAGGACAAACACTATGTAGTCAATTCCTGCTTGTCCCTCATAAATTTCCTATTCAAAATGTTTGTGCTACATAATTGGGAGTTTCCCAACACAGAGATTTAGAAAACTTGGGAGGAAAGGGAGGTAATTTTCTTTTACTGAAACACGATCTTTATTACTAAGGCAAATCATCCTCATCAAAAGGCCAATACTAGTAGAAAGCCATCAGTTTTGTCCCAATTTAATGGACACAGAAATGTCACCACCACTTATACAATCTCCAAAACTAAAGGTGAGAAATACAAACATTATGACAAATCAGGTGGAAGACTGAACTGAATCATAATTTAGTAAAAACCTGAGATTTCAGGAGAAGATTTCAGGTAAGATATAAGGAATTCAGGAAATCACATGGGAATGCTTTTCTCAAATAGAGAATCAGAATGTTGGTCTAGCTTCTGAAGAATAGCTGAGTTCTCTTTCATTCATAATTAACTTTTCTAAAGTTTTTCAAACATGAAAAATAAATTTCAAATAAAATTTCCTGTTTATAAATATATACACAAATATCTAAAACTTTAAATAGATATGACATTCAGAGTGAAAAAAGAAAAACAGTATAATTGTACTTAATTTTTACACTTACACAAAAGAACTAAAATAGCCAAGAAAATGTTTACTTTGTATTTCAAGTAAAAAACTCACTATAGGAGAAACATTCAGTTTATTATGGTAATACTTATAACTATAGAAATGTGGACAAAATTGTAAGTATTTCTTAAATATGGACTTTGCAGTATTTTTGTAATATTGACTAAAATGTAATGATATTAAATGCTAATGATTATAAAATAATTTAAAATAAGCATTTCATAGATTTAAGTCACTTACTTATCTAAGAACATATAAGTTAAAATAGGAATCATTATTCACTTTTGAGTGTGTTTGATGAAATCAACAGTAAAACTTCCATAGCTCAAATTCATACTTTTGAAAATTGAAAACTTTATTCTTCAGTGTGAAATCTTTTAAGTTTCTGTTCCCTGTCCTGTCCCCCAATTTCCCACTTAAGTATTATGTTTAGGATAATTAATATCAAAGTAAATGTGATCTGAACAAACAATTTGACACTATATCTAAGATCAGAAAAAAAGAAAAGAACTTCCAGAAAAATTAAAACATGGTTGTTTCTACTAATGTGAGATTTCCAGTTCTGTCCAGAGACCCTCTCAAATTTAGGCTAGCTATGGTTTCTATAGCAACTCAAGAATGATCTTGATGAGTTTTAAAACAGACAAGGCCATGTTGGAACTTAGGGTGCTGAGCTAACCAGTAACCAGCCTGCCGCCCTGGTAAGTGACTGTGGTCTGGCAAGCCACAGCCACCCCAGGGCGGGGAAACAAGAAGCAACAGCGTTTCCTGAGATCCGTGCCATGTTGGAACTTAGGACGCTGAGCCAACCGGTAACCAGCCTGCTGCCTACCGGGGTGCAGGCTTAGAATCAAACATACCATATCCCCGCCCCCAACAATCGGGATCCAGGGATCTGGGTATCTCTTGGGAGGTGACCATATGTGGTACAGCAAGTGGGGGGAGTTTCCTTCTACTATCTCTGAAGGCAGATATTTTTATCGCCGTTTTGCTTTGTCCTGATTAACGGTGTTGCTCTATTCAATATTCTGTTTTGATGTGTTCTATAATGTTGTGTATTTCTTTTGATTTTGCTGTACCTAATAGAAGAACAAGTATTTTGAAGATAACGAGATATACAATGGTGCCTATTATTGTTGTCCTGGTGACCTGTTGTGATGTTCTGTGCCAATTTCACTATACTGTCTCAATTGGCTTTATTCCATCCTGTTTTGTTGTATATTACTACCTCCAAGTTAAAGAAAATTAAATAAAAATAAAACAATAGAACATGAGAAAACAAGGTAACAAAATACCTCCAAAAACTCCCAACTCCATCAAAGCTGATCCATGTGACATGGATGACGAGAAACTCAAAAACAAAACAACAGAATTATATAAGGTGATTAAAAAGGAAATAACAACAACAAAAGAGATCAATAAGGGACTGAGCAAGATGAAACATGATATAACTAAACAGATAATGTACTTAAAAAGCAAAAGGAGGAAAAGAAAATGTGCTAAAGGATATAACAGCATGTATGTTTAAGTGCGTGGGATTGATAACCATATTACCAAGTTTTTGTTGGATCTTTGAACAGAAGTGTTTACAGCCTCATTGTTTGTTCACTTTGTATGCCTTAATTTTGTAACATGAACAACTATTTCTAAGAAGACAATATGTAATTTATCAAATAGTGATTTCTTAATTTTTTTTAAATTCTGTATTATTTCTACCCTTTTTTCTGTTTTTCTTTTTTTCTCTTTAAATAAAATTTTTAAAAAAAGAATACAGAACTCAAAATAAATTTTAGGCGTCATAAATTATAAAAATAAATAAATAAAACAGACCAAAAAAAAGGGAGAGGAGGAGAATGGGGGAAAAAAGAAGCAAGGTGTATCATGTACAGGTACAAATTCCTCATGAGATGCATTGTATTCTTATGTGTATCTAAAATGTACCAACAAAATTTAGAAGTGCAAAAAACATTTTTTGTTTCTTAGAAGTAGGCTACAATTTACCTCTAGTGCTCTTAATATGTGTTGCTTTGAGGTAAAATCTAGAAAATGAAAGCCAGTTCTTCAATCACAGAACACCTGAAAGTAGACATTAGTAAAGTTAAGGTTCACATGTGATATTAATACATATCCCCCAGCTGTTTAGCCTTTTCAAAATATTGTTCCAGTGAAGATTATTATATTAAATAACTTGTAATAACTAATACTACCATGAATAACTTTACAAACTAATTTTCTGAAATCATGCACATGTATCACTTTCTATTTTCATTTTGCTTTTAAATAATTTCTTTTGAAATATAAAATGCAAAGTTGTAACACTGAAAAAATGTAAAACTAAGTGTTTACTTCTCTAGGGTTCTGTTGCACTGGACTGTAGCCAAAAGTCCAAGAGGTGATCTAGGACTCTTTGGTAGAGGGGGTGGATTAAGTAGATAGAAAAATAAACACTTGGAAATTTTGATTTGGAAAACAGGTACAACATTTCAAAGCCAAAACAAAACACAAACAAAAACACAGAAATTTATAAAAAGAAAATTCCTACTACTCAAGAACAATCATGATCCTGTTTGAAAATATGTCTACATAAAGTTTTATAGAAAAGATAATAAAAGCAAGTAAATATACCCTGATCCAAAAATGAAGTCAATGATAAAGACAGCTAATCCCTGGAGTGGAATCTGTATCTCCTGGTTATGACTCTGGTTACTAAGGCAGTGATTGCCTTTTACAAGCAACTGGCTATGGATCCATGCTTTGCAGATAACAGATGCTAAGCAAACAGATCATTACAATGAACTAACCCTTGCTTTCTAGTGCTCAGATACCTTAAAAAAGCTGGCCTCATTAATAACAGCAGACTTAGCAGAAACTCAAAAGGACAGAAGGGCATAGAATAATGGATATGAAGTTCTGAAGAAAAATAAATGCTAAACTACATTACTATACCCAGCAATGCTATACTTCAAAAATGAAGTTGAAATAAAGATCTTCTAAGATAAGCATAAATGAAAGTAGTTCATGACCACTAAGCCAGAATTACAGAAGGGAATTAAAGGAATGCTACACACAGAGGAAGAGACCATCAGGAGAATGTTAGTAAAGAGTAAAACAACAAACTGGCAAAAATTGGTACATAACTCTTAATAATGACATTGAATGCAAATGTTATTAATCTCTAATTTAAAGACATTGATTGGAAGGTTGGATTAAAAAAAAAGTACAATATGCTGCCTGAAAGCAATTAGGGGCAGCCACATAATCCTGAGCAATAGAACAGGAGGCATCATAATCCCACATTTCAGGTCATATTACAAAGCTGCAATGACAAACATGGCATGATACTGGAAAAAAAACAGAAATGTGAATCAGAATAAAGCATGCAGAAACAAACCCAGGCATATTAGCCCACTGACTATTAGACATAACAACCATACACCAAAATAAAAATAGCTTCTTTAATGAGGGGCGCTGGGAAAATTGGCTGTTCACATGTAAGAAGGTTGACTCTAAACTTTTATTTCTCAACATGTACTAAACTAAAACCAAAATGAATAAAAAGATCTAAATGTTAAAACTGAAATAATCTGACAGAAAATAAAGTGAGTGAAACTCTTGAAGACATAAATGTAGGCAAGAACATTCTGAAAAGAACTACAATGGCACAAGCAATAATACTAAGAATCAACAAACAGGATCATATCAAATTAAAAAGATTCTGTACAGTAAAGGAAACAATCAACATAATGAAGAGACAACTTATGCATGGGGAAATTTTTGTCCTGCTATTCCTCGGACAGAGAGCTAAAATACAGAATGAATAAAAAAAGAACTAAAAAAATTAGACATACCTCAAAATACTCAAAAATACTAAAAAAAGACTCAATCAAAAAAATGCATAACAAATCAATAGGCACTTCTCAGAAGAAGTATAAATGCCAATAAATACACACAAAAAATTGCTCAACATCTCTGGTCATTAGAAAAATGCAAAATAAAACAACACTGAGATTGCATCTTATTCCAGAAAGAAAAACTACTATCAGGAAATTAAATAATGACAAATACAGGAGATATTGGGGGGAAAAGGAATGGTTCCACAGTATTGGTGAAAATGTAAATTAGTATGGACACTACATAAAGAAATACAAAGATTCACCAAAAAACCAACACTAAAAATTTCATTTAATCTAGCTATTCCGCTTCTAGGTATCTTCCCCAAAAAGTGAAGATATCATAGTTTAGTAGTCCATATATAGCTATGTTTATAGCAGCACAGTTGATAACTCAATCTTGGCCTATTTGTCCATGAATAGATGAATAGATAAAGAAAGTGTGGTATTTAGACACAACAGAGTATTACTCTGCATTAAAGAGGATAAATTTGAATCATCCTAGGAAAATACATGCACCTTGAGATCATAAATGATATAAACCAGACACACAAACTTAAGTATTCTTTATATGAGAAATGCCAAGTATAAATAAAGAGCAAAATTAAAAATAGCTGACAGGAAACAGAGATAGGTTTTTTAGGGATAGTGCTATGGTTTGTGTTTGGATGTCTCCCCAAAACCTCATGCATGCATGGAGGTAGCTGAATCTAATGTTTGTGATTGGTTTATTGTCTAGCACTGGGGTTAGCAGTGTGAGTGCTGCACCCGCCCAGAGGTAGGTAGCTGGCATACAATATAAGGGAGAGAAGGAGGTGTGCTCCTTCCTTTTTGCCCTTTACACTCTTGTCACTTGTGGCCACCATGAACACCTGTTAGCCATGTCCCCTCCCTTGGAACCAGTTAAGGATGAACTGACACCTCCAAAATCTGTAAGCTAAATAAACCTTTCCTTCTTTCATTTTGGATTTTGAGTATTTTGTACCACAGAAAAGTTACCAAGACAGATGGGATGGGAACTTGGGTAAGGGGGAGTGAAGGGGAGGAGAAGAGAAGGTAAAAAGGATTAATATGCAATATGTATATGTATCAGTTTCCCATGATGAATGTATTTGTTGTGTATCACAAACATATACTAATAAAAACACGAAAATCAGTCATGAGTCAAAAAAGGTCATTGTATGTTGTAAAGGAAACACACCAAGAACAATGAATATAAATATATGTGCACCAAACATCAACATAACAGTCTTTATAAAATTATCATTACTTGCTATAAATGGACAAAAAGATCCCAATACAATATAGTATCTGACTTCAACATCCCACTTTCATAGATAGGTCATCTAAAGAAGCTCCCTACGTGAACCACAGTATAGAGCAAATGGACATAGCACACTTCTACAGAGTATTCCATTCAACAAGAATAGAATATTTTCTCTCTCTCTCTCTCTCTCTCTCTCTCTCTCTCTCTCTCTCTGTGTGTGTGTGTGTGTGTGTGTGTGTGTGTGTCTATCTCTCCCTCTCTCCCTCCTCCTTTCTCTCTTTCCTCTGTGTCCTCTCCTCTCTCTCCACTGTTTCCCCCCACTCCCTAATGATGAACCCAAGGCCTTTGTACTGAGCTACATCTCCTTCATTTTTTATCTCTTATTTTGAGACAGGGTCTCACTGAATTGCTAATTTACCCACATTGACATTCAACTTGGAATTATTCTGCATCAGTCTCTCAGAGGCTCACACCAGTATGCCTGGGTGAGATATATGTTCTTTTCAACAGTTTATGGCACTTTATCCATAATAAAGCGTATGTAGGACCATAAAATAAGAGTTAAAAAACATAAAATGTCAAAATAGTATCAGGCAGGACTGGTGGATTTAGCTCAGCAGATAAGCCTCTGCTTTGCAAGTGTGTAGTCATGAGTTCAATCCCTGGTACCAAAAACAAAAACAAACAAAAAAAAATAATATCAGACATACTATCAGATCTTAATGGAATGAAACTGGAAATCAACATCAAGAGAAATAGCATTAACTGTGCAAAATGAAACATCTTGGACAGATTAAAATGGAGATTGAAATATTTACTTTAGGGGGGCATCTAGGAAGGCTTTTGGAAAAGAGATCTAGGGATTGAAGACAAGATGGCGGACTGGTAGGTACCAGGAGAAAGACGCTCTCTGAGAGAGACAGCTCAAATGCCAGAATAAAACACCCTGGAGAGACCCAAACAGAGAGAGATGGACTCTCACAACCAAGGGAGAAACTAAAGTGCAAAAAACCACTCGAATATGAGGTCCTGGGGCTACTATAAGTGAAGATAAGATCAGCGAGCATGGCGCCCTCCTCAAGCTGCCTGAATTCCTGGCAAACCTGAACAATCGATCCGCACCGAAGCGACTGGCTTGAGCTGCCAGAGTGCAGAGCTGAAAAGCCCTGCATGCAGCTCGCCCAGACCAGCCCTGCACGTGACCCACCCAGACCCACCCAGAGGCACCGTGAATTCCCACTGCAGCCGCGCTGAAGTTGGAGGTCAGGGAGCCCAGAAGTTCTCAGGGACTGGCATCAACATGCAGTGAGTGATGGGAATAAGACCCTCCCACGGGAAAGGGGAAACTGACTGGACGACATGTTGGATTTGGGCAGGACAGTCCTAACTCCATAAGGAAGTGGCTTCAGCTGTTTACTCCCCTCGCCAAGCGGATTGGTGGAATCTGCTTAGACTAGGCCGCGCCCCTGGCAGGGACCCAGTAAATCGCTACAATATTACTTCCCTGAGATCAGTGCACACTGATGCAGTGAAGGCCTGCAAAGGTTGACTGGCCCGGAAGGGAGGAGCTAGCGCACATTGCCCATGGGTGAACTCTAATCTCTGATAACCTATTGAAGAGGGCTAAAGCTCCTAGCCTGTACCCTCTAGAGGAGCCTTAACCAACAAGAAAAGGGTCTGGGACTTACACTGTACATTTGTATGGAAGGAACCAAAAACATGACGAAAGGGAGAAATAAGAAACACCTCCTAGCCCCCAACCCTGAGAACATTGATCCAGGAGAGGTAAATACAAAAGAGATTGAGGGCAGCAAAAATGCAACATCAAACACAGCATTAGCAGACATAAAGAGATATATTTAGGACCTTGTAAGCGGTACCAAAACTGAAATATTAATTCAAATTAAACAAGAGATAAGTAGATTAATAAAAGAAGGGCTGGGCACCTCTCAAGAAGACACAGACAGAAGAATTGAGGAACACAAATGGAGAGAAAAATTTAATGAAGAATTCAGAAAAAAACCTAGAATTCATGAAGCACATTCAAAGAGATTATCAGGAAACTAAAGACTCCATAGAAAGCTGG
>PVJX010048680.1:0-11381 GCA_004027295.1 Dolichotis patagonum
AAATGGAGTCCAATAAAACTACATTGCAAAAAATGGGAAAGAAACAAAATGGAAAAAGTAAAAAAGTTGAGGAAGCAGAGCCTGAAGAATTTGTGGTAGAAAAAGTACTGGACCGACATGTAGTGAATTGGAAGGTGGAGTATTTTCTGAAGTGGAAGGGATTTACAGATGTTGACAATACATGGGAACCCGAAGAAAATTTAGATTGTCCAGAGTTAATTGAAGCATTTTTTAATTCTCAAAAAGCTGGTAAAGAAAAAGATGGTACAAAACAAAAATCTTTATCTGACAGTGAATTCGATGATAGCAAATCAAACTAAAAAAGAGATTCTGCTGACATACCTAAAGGCTTTGCTAGAGGTCTTGATCCTGAACGAATAATTGGTGCCAGAGACAGTAGTGGGGAATTGATGTTTCTCATAAAATGGAAAGATGCAGATGAGGCTGACTTGGTGCTGGCAAAAGAGGCAAATATGAAATGTCCTCAAATTGTAATTGCGTTTTATGAAGAGAGACTAACTTGGCATTCTTGTCCAGAAGATGAAGCTCAATAACTTACATCATTTATATATATATTTATATATATATATATATAATATATTATAAAACTTACAGCATTATATATATAATAATATATAATATACATATACATTATATATATAATATATATTACATATATATAGATATACAGATATATATATATATATATATATATATATATATATATATAATATGGGTAATAATGGGTTGTGGTTTTGATTAACTGGTGTGAAAAAAACAGCATTCTAATGAAAATCAAGTTTAGTATGTTGGTTTTGAAAGTAGTATTTAGGAGAGTTGTTGGGTTTTGTTTGTTTTGCATCTATTAGCACCGGTTTCTTTGAACAAATAAAAGCTTATGTAGTTGTTTTCTTTGTCAGTAAAGAGCATTTGCTAGCCTGACATATTTCCTCTGCTTTTCTAAATGTTAGGGGAATTGTCCGTAGTCAAACTCAATCAGAACTCCTGTAATAACTTACGTGCATATGGACCATTCTTGAGTTTTTTGTTTGTGTGTGTATAAATAAAATACTTATATAAATCGTTTTTGTTTTGTTTTTAAGCAGTCACCAAAACAAAAACTATGGGTGATAAGTTCATGATTGAGATGCCCTCATTCCGAGCAATCTAAGAAATAAATCACTTCCAGTTAAATGTTTTCCTGAATCCATAATCTTTCAAGTTAAATAGGTGGTTCTGTGGTTAATATGACTGTTTAGAGTGGATATTTTCTAAACAGCTTTATCAGATTCAATATCTATGTATTTGGTCAAAAAAATGCAGCAGTTTACTTGCAAAATTCCTGAGAATTGTTATCGCTACCAACAACTTCCCCACCCAAATAAGATAACAAGTCAAAACCTAGTTTGTTTGAATTAGCTAAGGAAGACTTGTTAAGAGAACATTAAAGATTCCTCATGACCCATTGCTTTGCAACAAAAATACGTACTCAAAAGTAAGGATTTAGGGGCTGGGGATTTAGCTCAGCAGCATAAGCGCCTGCTTTGCAAGCATGTAGTTATGAGTTTGGTCTCTGGTACTGATTTAAAAAAAAAACAGTCAGGATTTGTGGATGTCTAAAGACTTGGCTTATTGTAACCTACTGATTGGTTAGAGATGTTCACAGTTTAGGGCCTGCTAGAATCATTGAGTGAACAACTTGTAATCTAAAATTACTGACCTGCATGTTTTTCTTGACCCCAACTTGCTCATTACATGTAGGCTCAATTTTTTCAGTATTTGGGTTACTGTTTACAGCAGAAGCCAGGAAAACAACTTTGTAGTAGTCAGAATGTTATCCTACTTACTGTATATTGTTTACTTTATTGTAAATAATGGTGAGCAGTGGTCAATAAATAGTTTTATATTCCTTAAAAAAAAAGAGCAAAGGTCCCAGCAGGGTGATATAAAAACTATGAGTTTGGCCAGAGAAAAAGCACTAGTAAAGCCTTGGACTGAAAAGATAGAGCTGAGATTTCCTTTGCTGAGAAGGAACAGGAAAATAAAAATTGATGGCTTGGGGAATCATGAAAAAAACCAGAGGGTTCCTATGGTTTGCAGCTTCAAAACTGCAAAAGTTAAAGACTTTATTTAGAGGAAAAAGCTGCAGAGATCCTAAATGGTGATGGAGACGAAGTGAGGTTTCAAAATGGATGCAGCCACAGCAGGTTCCAGAATGGAGGTGGCATAGAGAATTTATGCCTCACAATCAGGTTCAGAGAGCTCAGCAATCCAGGCACTCAACTGATACAGCCAAGAGAAAAGAAAGCCTAGCTACTTCTCCAGCTGGCAGCAGACCTTGACAGCATCCATGTGGTGCAGGTTTTAGGTGCATGAGTTATGAGGTTGAAAAGGCTTCTGACTTAATTTCAGAGGGCCTAGGATGCCAGGAAGTATGCCCTGAGAGACCAATGGGTGAAGTCATGAGTGTGAGGCCAAATGTGTAATGGAGAACCCAGAAGTTTGGAAAAGTCAGGAGCATGGATCATCTAAGGAAACTTGTAAGGAGAGAATAAAGCTAGTCCTAGAGAGAAGCTGTGGGAGGTAAAACCACCAGAGGAGCTGTAGAGTGGAGTCACCCAAATCCTTTAGAGCTCACTACAAGATTGTTTCAGATACTGGGCATGAAACTCCAGGATTTAATATTTGCTCTGCTGGATTTTGGACTTCCTTAAGTCTCATTCTTTGGTATCTCCTGTTTGTACTCCTTGGAATAGTAATGTTTATCTTGTACTACTGAATGTTGGAAGTGTTTAACTTTGTTTTCTTTTTTACAGGGTGGTTACAGCTAAGAGTTTACATATATTTTGGCAGAGACATCAGAATTTAACTTTCAGCAATGTTGAAACTGTTAGGATTTTAGCAATACTTGGAGATGGACTAAATCTCTTCTTCATAAAGGATGTACATGAGTCTTTGGGGGACCAGGAGTGGAATGTGGTTTTTTTAAAATATCCTCCAAAGCCTCACACAATCATGGAGCAGGCTGATTCTAGCATTTATGATTGGTTTGTTGTCTTGCACTGAGATTGGTGATGTGAGTGGTTCACCTTCACAGGAGCAGGTAACCAGCATAAAGTATAAAAGATGAAGGCGGCATGCTTTCCCCTTTTTGCCCTAGTTCACTCTTGTTCCTTGTGGTTGCCATGAAGGGTTGCCCCTCAGCAATGCCATGCTGCCATGGGGCCAGCTGAATATGGACTGAACCCTCCAAAAATAGTAAACTAAGTAAATCTTTCCTTCCCTAATATTAGTTGTCAGGATTTTTGTCTCAAGAATGAGAAAAAATAACCAAAACAATCCTTTTTATGTGGTATATTGCATTTACACACTTATATCTGATGAATTTCTTTGCATCACTAGGATGAAATTTACTTGATCGTGATATATGATCTTTTTGATAATGTGCTACATTTTATTTGCTACTGTCTTATTGAAGAATTTTGCATCTATGTTTATTAAGGTGATTGTTCTCTTTCTGTTGGATTTTTATCTGGTCTTGCATCAGAATGATACTGGTTTCCATAAATGCATTTAGGAGCACTCCATCAATTTCAATTTCTTTGAAGAGCTAGAGGAATATTGGTGATGTATAATCCTTTAAGATTTTGTAAAATTCAACAGTAAAACCACCAGGTCTTGGGTTTGTTTATTTGGTAGATTCTTTACCACTGCTTTAATTTCATTGCTTGTGATTTGGTTGTCTTGTATATTTATGTCTTCTTGGGTTAGTTTCAATAGCTTAAATGTGTTTAGGAATCTGTCACTTTTTAAATATGCTAATTTGCTTGTAATATAATTTTTATACTACTACTATCATCTGGATTTCCAATGTCTGTTGGGATTTTACCTTCATTATTTCTCACTGAAATGATGTGAGTCTTCTCTCATATCTTGGTGAGATTTGTTAAGGGCTTGTGAATTTTATTTATTCTTTCAGAAAATAGCACTGTGACTCATTGGCTTGTTTCTAGTCTCAATTTAATCATTTCCATTCTCATCTTTATAATTTCCCTCCCAAATTTCAGTTTTGTGTTATCAGAGACCTGACCATGATCCCCAGGTGCCATATGAGTGGTATGGTGAAAGGATGAAATGAGATACAGATGAAATTTAGTAATGGATGATAGATGACTGGGAGATCAGTGCCTCAGGACAGATAAAGGTCAAGATACTCCAAACTACCTACTATTTATTATACAATGTGGGAGAGCTAACAGAAGATTCAAGATTGGTAGAAGATTCTTTTTTTTTTTTCAATTTTCACTCATTTACCTTTTTTCACATTTTATGTTTTGTTGATTTTTTTTTATTCACTGATTCTGTCTTCTATCATCTCCACTGTACTGTTACTGTACATTTCTAGTGTTTCTAAGTTTTTATTTTGTTTAATTTGATTTTCCATTCTATAGTGTATATTCATATTGCAATGTTTAATTTTATGACATAATTAGAGTGAACTATGGCGGGTAAAGTTAAATATTATTTTTTCTAATAATGCCCTGAGTAACATTAATATTTCAATCAATAAATTACATAAAGTGGATAAAGTAATCTTTAGTGGACATTGTCTAACCTAGTAATGGCTGTTACCTTACTTTCTACTCACTGGAAAGGAATACATAATATTCAAAAGTTAAAGGAGGAAAGGTTTTTTTTTTTTTTGCTTACAGCTTGTAGAGTTTTTAGTCAATAGGCAGGTGGTTCTGAGGCAAGGCAGAATGTAGAGAGACATGGCAGAGTAGAAATAGTCTGCAGCAGTGCAGGCAGGAAGCAGCAACAGCAGTGAGCCTTCATTCCCTTTTTATACCATCTAGATGTAATGTTATATCTCACTTATGCCCAGAGTGGACCTTGCCAATATCCACACTCAGAGCTATGCTAAGCCAATCAGTGGACTAAAGTACTTATAACAATCCTTAATTCATATTCACAAACACTAGATCCAGTAACGTATGAAAACCCCATCTATGAAAACATGAGGCTTTTTGGGGGGAATATCTAGATATAAGCCATAACAGACAGAATGAAAGAAAAGAATTAGAATTATTTTTCTGCCTTATTGCATCATCCAGGACCTTGATTTTCCTTTGCCACACCTAAACTGAAATTCATATCATTATATTCCCTGATTTTCAAACTTTAGCTAATTTACACCACTAGTTCTTTTTTTGAGTTTTCATATTATAAACAGCTGATCATGACTCTATTCAGACTCTTTGATAATATCTATCTAAGTAGCTAGCATGCTAGTCTTAATAATATATAACCCCTTTAATGGCTTAACATTAAACCTCATATATTTTAGTGAAGTTTGGAACAAAAGATGTCTCTACCAGAGGACTAGGATGTTGTGCAAGATTCTTTGTGAATTAACCCACATAAGCTAAAAGATCTAATGAACCTCTATGTGTCAATAGAAGACAGGATATTTTGTTTAAATCTTATAGACTCTTAAGTTTAAACTGCAGCACAGAATTCTAGAGTTTTGGAGCAAGTTCAATCCATCAACTTCGGTTGTCTAGTCTCCTTTTGAAAACGATGCTTTGTGTGTTTCTGGGTTTTAATAGTGACTAAACATTTAACCATGGCACATGTCATATCAGTTGTCCATGTGGAACTCAATATTATCTGGCATACGAGGCCCAAAAGCTTGGTATGTATCATAAAATTCTGTCACCATATGTTAGTTACACACACAATCAGGCTGTACCATACCCTGAAGACATAAATAAATAATTTGCCCACATCCCTAAATGCTTTTGTTCACTTCAGCTTCATTTGCTTCTGTTTTTTTTGTCCTGCTTTTATAGCTACAAGAGTAGTTTAATAACATTTATTAACAAGATTTGTGCCTTATTTCTAGATCATACTTCATGACACACACACACACACACACACACTGAATCTCTATAGGACATTCCTAGGACACAACGAAGGGCATTGTTAAATGGAAATCTTCATAGTGAGCATAATTTTAAATAGCTTAACTGGTTGTCTACTTTTCTTGGCAGAAAAAATAGTCACATAGGTTATGGTATCCTGATTCATAGGCTGAAATCAATACTTTGACTGCATGGTCAGGGACTTGAAAGAAACATATTTGAAAAATATGACAAGTAAATTTTCAGATAGGTATCACTCTTTGGGCAAAAAAGTGAATATATGTATGTTTTCTGTGAGTGAACCCCAAAAGTTGAATTTAGCCATTAATATTTTAATAATCTAATGAGTACAGGGCACTATTTTTATGGCGGTCAGGGTTTTTCTCTAACTAATCCCGTCATCAATCATTAGTCTCATTGACCATACGCTCATGTTTGTAGAGAGGTAAGTTAGCCATAAAGTCAGCAACAAATACTTGTACATATAAATATCAAATGTACTATGGCTGTTGCTTAGAACTGAATGTTCTAGCAGCAGTGACGAGTGATAAGCTCTCAAAATGGAAACAAATTGTGGCGGTGAATATTATGACTTGTTGGCATTTTGATTTCAGTAGATCACCTCTGACTTGAAAGGTTATAATTTTGTCTTTACTGGGATTTACATTCTCAATAAAAAGTTACTTTCCATACACAAAATGTTGTTCTCAAAACTATATTTCATTAATGCACAGAATACCGTATACACACAAAAAATTGACCTATTATGTGTTCCTTT
The DNA here is from genome assembly GCA_004027295.1 of Dolichotis patagonum. NCBI lineage: Eukaryota > Metazoa > Chordata > Mammalia > Rodentia > Caviidae > Dolichotis > Dolichotis patagonum. Next base: position 6,703 of record PVJX010048680.1, read on the forward strand.
GTTTCTGATCAAATAACACAGACAAATAAATGTAACAGTGACCCTTTGTTTATGGAATTTACTCATTGTACCATATATTCCACCATCTAAAACAACTATTATGATAGAATATTGGAATGGCTTTATGGGAGTCAGTACCGTTCTAGCAAAGTGGAGAAAGCTTCTCTAGGAGGCGGTATATAATCTGAATCAGAAACTAGTCTAAGATGCTATTTTGCCAATAAGCAGAATTTATTGTTCCAGAAACCCATGGGTAAAACTTGAACAAGGCTTAGTCTCCATTACCCGTAATGAAATATTTTTTTTAATTTATTTAAGGAAAACAAAACAAAATGAAACAGAAAAAAAGGTGGCAACAATACAGAATTTCAAAGAAAAAAAAACAAAAGAACAAAAACACTAACAAATCAGTACTTGATAAATTACATACTGTCATCTTGGAAATAGCTGTATAAGTTAGAAAATTAAAACATACAAAGTAGACATTCAGTGAGACTGTTAATAGTTCTGCTCCACGATCTACCAAAAACAATAATATGGTCATCCATTTTACACACTTAAACATACATGCAGTTATATCCTTTGAGGACTTTGTTTTCCTCTATTTTTTACAGTAGAAGTTACACATTTTAGGTATTATTACTCCTACATTTCATATTACTTGTTACACTAGAGACACAATGTGATATTTATAAATATGATTCTTATTTATCTCACTAATGAGAATAGTCTCAAGTTGTCTCCATATCCTTATGAAGGCATCAAGATCACCCTTCTTCATAGCTGAGTAATATTCCATTTTATAAAAATACCACATCTTTTTCATCCACTCTGCAGTTGATGGGCATCTTGGTTGTTTCCAAGATTTAGCTGTTACAAATTGTGCTGCTATGACATGGGTGCACATATATCACTGTGATATGAACTTTTCAGTTCCTCTGGGAAAAAACCCAGGAGGGAAATAGCTGGGTTGAATGGAGCTTCTACTCCTAGTCTTCTGAGAATTCTCCATACTGATTTCCATAGTGGTTGCACCAGTCTACACTCCCACCAAAAGTGGAGTAGTGTTCCTTTTTTCCCGCAGCCTCACCAACATTGGTCATCAGTTGATTTCTTGAAGGCAGCTATTCTTTCCAGTGTAAGATGATATCTCAATGTTGTTGTAATTTGCATTTCTTGAATGACCAGTGATGGTGAACATTTCTACATATATTTCTTTGCCATTTTCTTCTCAGCTGCCCATTTTTGGAGAGGATCTTTGATTTTGGGGAGTGTGATGTTTTTCAATTCTTTATATGTTCTTGATATAAGTCCTTTGTCTGAGGGGTTGCTGGCTAAAATTCTTTCCCATTCTGTGGGTTTTCTTTTCACTCTGTTGGTGATTTCTTTTGAAGTGCAGAAACTTTTCAGTAATATGAAATCCCAGTTGTTGATTCTCTGAAGCATTTCCTGTGCACTTTGCGTTTTGTTCATGAATTCTCTGCCTACCCCTTGTCTCCAAGACTTCTAACTACCTTATCTTCCAGTAGATTTAGTATTTCCGTTTTAATGTTTATATGTTTGATCCATGTAGAATTTAGTTTTGTGCATGTTGATAGGCATGGGTCTAGTTTCAGTATTCTGCATATGGAGAGCCAATTTTTCCAACCCCATTTATTAAAGAGGCTATACTTCCAGTGAACATGTTAAGCCCCTTTGTCAAATATCAGTTGGCTGAGTGTCTTTGTACTTTTACTTGCATCTTCTAATCTGTTCCATTGATCCTCAGGTCTATTTCTTTGCCAGTACCATGCTGATTTTATCACTGTGGCTTGGTAGTACAGTTTCAATTCAGGAATTGAGATACCTCCTTGCCTTGTCTTTGTTGAATAGAATTGCCTTCAGTATTCTAGGTTTCTTCTGGTTCCAAAAGAATTTTAGGAGGATTTTTTCTAGACCTGTGTGGTATGTCAGTGGTATTTTGATTGGGATTGCATTAAATCTCTAAACAGTTTTGGGAGTATGGCCATTTTCACAATGTTGGCTCTTCCTAGCCATAAGTAAGGAATATCCTTTCATTTTCTAATATCCTCTTCAGTCTCCTTTTTTAGCATAGTATAATTTTCAACATATAAGTCTTTTACATTCGTAGGTTGATTTGTAAGTATTTCATTTTTTAGATATTATTGTGAAGGGCAATATTTCCATAATTTCACTCTTGGTGAGTTTCTTGTTTGTGTACAGGAATGCTATTGATTTTTGACAGTTGACTTTGTAGCCAGCTACACTGCTGAATTTATTACCTCTAGTAGTCTTTTAAAGGAGTTTTTTGGGTCTTCTAGATAGAGTATCATGTCATCTGAAAAATAGTGATAATTTAACTTCTTCCTTTCCTATCTTTGCTCCCTTTATTTCTCTCTCTTGTCTGATTGCCCTGGCTAGTGTTTCCAGAACTATATTGAAAATGAGTTGTGATAGTGGACATCCTTGTCTTGTTCCTGATTTTAAAGTGAAAGGTTTCAGTTTTTGTCCATTTAGTCTAATATTGGCTGTTTGTTTGTCATAACTGGCCTTTACAATCTTGAGGTAGACACCATGTATTCCAAGGTTCTGAAGGGTTTTTGTCACAAACATGTGTTGGACTTTATCAAAAGGTTTTTCTGCATCTATTGAGATAACAATGTGGTTTTTGTTTTTGGCTCTGTTGATATGGTGTATCATATTTATTGATTTGCCTATGTTAAACCATCTCTGCATTCCTTTAATGAACCCCAGTTGGTTGTTATGTATCATCTTCTTCATGTATTTTCTACATCCTATTTGCCATTACTGCATTGAGAATCTTAGCGTCTATGTTCATTAGTGAGACTGGCCTATAGTTCTCCTTTTTGGTTGTGTCTTTTCTGGTTTTGATATCAGAGTACTACTTGCCTCCAGGAATGTATTAGGGGTCATTGCTTTCTTTACAATTTCATTGAAGTGTTTAAGGAGTATTGGCATCAAGTCTTCTCTAAATTTCTTGTGGAATTCAACTGTGAAGCCATCAGGACCTGGGCTTTTCTTTGTTGGTAAGTTTTTTATTATGTTTTCAATTTCAATAGCTGATATGGCGTTATTCAAAATTGCTATATCTTCTTGGTTGAGCTTTGGTAGTTAATATGTTTCTAGAAATCTGTCCATTTCCTTTGTGTTTTCCACGGTACCTGAGTAGAGATTTTCAAAGCAGGCATTCATAATCTTTTGAATTTCCATGGGATCTGTAGTAATTTCCCCCTTTTCAGTCCTTATTGTGTTAATTTTTTTTTCTTTTTCTTTATAAGGTTACTTAGAGGTTTGCCAATTTTGTTTATTCTCTCAAAAAACAGCTTTTTCATTCATTAATTCTTTGTATTGTATTTTTAGTTCCAATTGCATTGATTTCTGCCCTAATCTTTACTATTTCCTCTCTTCTTTGAGCTTTGGGTTTAACTTCCTCTTCTTTTTGTAAAAGCCTGAGATGAAGCATTAGGTTGTTTATCTGTGCTCATTCTGTTTTCTTGATATGACCATTTTTTCTATATATTTCCCTCTTAAGACCACTTTCATTGCATCCCACAGGTTATAGTATGGTCCTTATTTTCCTTGAATTGTAGGTATTGTTTATTTCTTCTTTAATTTCATTTATAACCCACTGGTTGTACTTTGCCATGTTATGTTTCATATGTTTGCTTTCTGCTTTTCCACCTTATTTAATTGCTTGTCCTAACTGATGGTTTCATTGTGTTATTCTGGGGATTGTGGTCATTGTTACCTCTGTCTAGTATGTCTTTCAATACTCTTTCTAGGGTTGGTTGATTGTGAATTTCTTCAGTTTTTGTTTGGCATGGAAGTATCTTGTTTCTCCATTAAATTTGAATGAAAGTGTTGCTGGGTACATCAGTCTGGGTTGAAATATGTTTTCATTCAGAGCTCAAAATATCTCTGTCCAGGCACGTGTTGACTTGAGTGTTTGTGCCCAAAAGTCTGCTGTGATTCTAATGGGCTTTCCTGGATAAGTGACTTGTGTCTTTTTTCTAACAGCTTTTAGTATTCTGTTTTTATGTTGTATGTCTGAGATCTTACTCATTATGTGTCTGGTTGTAGATTTATGTTGGTTGCCACTGTTTGGTGTTCTATATGCCTCAGTTATCTGTATATCAGATTTTTCCCCATGTTTGTGAAATTTTCTCCTATTATTTCTGTGAATATTTCAGTTATGTCATTTTTATTGACTCCAGTGTCTTTACTAATGCCTATTAATCTTATATTGTTGCTCTTGGCATCATCTTGAGCTTCTGGATTATCATTTCATGCTGCTTTGTTATTTTTAAAAGTTCTGTCCTTTCATGATCACTAATTATGGTCCTTTCCTCATGATCCAAAATCCTATCCTCAGCTTTATTTAAATGATTTTGCATGCTTTGAATAGTTTTTTTTTGTTTGTTTGTTTCTTGGATGTCTCTTTCTGTTTGCTTCATGTATTCTTCTTGTTTTCTACATTGTTCATTCAAGGTTTCAATCAGTTTCTCTTGCTCCTGTAGTTTTTTCTCTATTTTTTCTTTAGCTGTGCTCAACAACTCCTTTACTAAGGTTGTTACTTCTATCTTTACATGGGAGAGTACTTCTAATTTGATTTCCTCTATGGCCTCATGGAGTTGTTGTTGTTGTTTTTTTTTTTTTTT
>PVJX010048681.1:0-11382 GCA_004027295.1 Dolichotis patagonum
CTGAAACACAAAATGAGTATGTTTTGGGATATCTCCAGCTTCAAGTGTGATTGCTGGAAAATCTATGAATATATATTGACAGCAATTTTTTACAGTACTTCCAAAGGTCTAGACTACATGAATAATTTGCAAAGTATTTTCAAAATAGTCACTTACATAGGTACAGTTTCTCTTCGTAGTGCTGACTTAAATGATTTGATATTACCCACCTATATTGAGTGCTTTCTCACAGAACATACATAGGCTTTGTCCATAATGTGGCATCATTTGGGAGGTTAGCATTTCTGTGAATGGAAACTTTTTCTTAATACATCTTTTTCACACAGTTACTGGCCAGTGTGTGGGAAATTTAGCATTTATAAAGTGAAAAATTTGCAAGAAATCCTTCTCATATTGACCACTTAAATGGGGTTTTTTCCCTTGTGTGCATTATTTCCTTATTTGATGTCATTATCTGCACTGAAAGCTTTTCTCTATTGTTGAAATGCAAAGGGTTACTTCCCTGTGTGAATTCTCTCATGTCACTACAATCACTGGTGATGGAGTCTTTTGATGCGTTGCTTACATGCAGACAGATTCTGCCTATTGTGTGTTCTTTCATGTGTTTGTCAGTTACTATGTGATCTGAATATTTTCCCTAATTGCTTATCTACAGAGTTTCTTCCCATTGTGAATTCTCTGATACATTAGAAAGCTATGGACTTGGGGCTGGGGATTTAGCTCAGCGGCATAAGTGCCTGCCTTGCAAGCAGACAGTCGTGAGTTCGATCCCTGGTACCGATAAAAAAAAAAGCTATGGACTTGGCTGGTAGACTTCCCACATTGCTAATATACATAAGGTTTCTCCCTCTATGGGATCTTCTGTTTAGAAAATGTAGATTATCAGAAAAGCCTTCATAATATGTCTTACATAAGGTTTGTCCCAAATGTGAATTGTTTTATGGATGAAGTTACAATACTGACTGAAAGATTTTCCACCTTGTTCACCTACATAGTTTCTCCCAAGTGTGAGTTCTATCATGTATTTTAGAACCTGTTTGTGTACTGAAATATTTTTCAAATTTCTTGCATACAGAAGATTTCTCCATAGTTTAAATTCATTCTTATTTCAAACAGTAACTGAGTCTGATTTGCATTTGTTATGGTATATCTTAACATAAGCATGGCTACATAGATACAGGCCATGAATACAAGCACACTTTTGAGTATGACTGTTTAGATCCTTTTCGACTAACTGACATAAGAGTTATAGATTCTGGTGGGAAAAATGGTCATGAGATAATTGGGTGTCATCCATCAAGACAAGACACTGGTGTATCAAAAACATGGGAAAAAAGATTCAGTGTACTTAAACTTTCTTTAAAAAACATATTTTTTATTAAGACTACAGAAAAATAGATCAGATATTTATGTGTGATTTATGAAAAAAAACAAAAACATTTTAGGATACCTGTGTTTGAGAGTGTTTTCAAAAAAATTTATGAGTATACATTGACAGTTATAATTTTATATATTTTTTAACAGGTCTCCTCTAGATGAGTAATTTTCAAAGTATTTTCAAAATAGTCACTTTAGGGCGTGGGGATTTAGCTCAGCAGCATAAGTGCCTGTCTTGCAAGCGCACAGTCATGAGTTCAATCCCTGGTACCGATTTTAAAAAATAGTCACTTAAATATTTATGATTTCACTTAACTATGATTATTTTCACAAGTTTGACAATAACCATGGATACTGAATGCTTTCCCACATTGCATACATAGGCTCCAGACACAGTAGTATATCACCCAGAAGGTTAGCAGCTCTGTCAACTCAACATTTACCAAAATTACTTACATGCAGTTACACTCCAGCATGAGAGGAATCTTATGTTTCCTAAAGGAAAACACTGCAGCAAATCACTTCTGCACTGCCTCCATACATAAAGTTTCTTCCTTGTGTGCATAATTCATCTATTTGATGGCATCTTTGTGCAGTAAATACTGTCTAGTACTGTTCCAATGCATAGAATCACTATACAGAGTGAGTTCTTTCATGTAGTGACAATCTCTTTGGTTGTGGGAAGTTTTCCTACATTCCTTGTGTTTATAGGGTTTCTTCTCAGTGTGGAATCTTTTATTTTTATAAAGTGAGAATTTATCAACAAATCCATTTACTCACATCATATAGATATGGTTTTTCTACAGAGTGCAGACTTTCATATACACAAAACTACTAATATAGCTGAAAAACATCCTACATTGTGTACACATATAGATAGGATTTAATTTCAGCACTTCTGCACATTGAATTGTTTGACATGTTGGTTATATCCATAGATGCTCTACCTAGTGTGAGTACGTTCATGAATAATAAGGGTACAATTTTGAGTGAAAGATTTCCCACATTGCTTACATACATATGGTTTCTATGCAGTGTGAATTCTTTCATGTCTAATAAGGTGACTTTTTGACTAAAAGATTTCCCACATTGTTTACATACATAGGGTTTCTCCCCAGTGTGAATTATATCATGTACTTTATAAAGAGAGGCTGTACTGAATGATTTCCCACATTTGTTGCATACATAGGGTTTCTTCCCAATGTGAATTCTTTCATGTCTAATAAGGTAACTATTTTGACTGAAATATTTCCCACATTGCTTACATACATATGGCTTCTCCTCCATGTGAATTTTTTCATGTCCAATAAGGTGACCATTTTGACTGAAAGTTTGCCCACATTGCTTACATTCAAAGGGTTTCTCCTCAGTGTGAATTCTTTCATGTGTAATGAGGTGACCATGTTGACTGAAAGATTTCCCACATTGTTTACATACATATGGTTTCTCCCCAGTGTGAATTCTATCATGTGCTTTACAACCAGAGGGTGTAGTGAATGCTTTCCCACATTTGTTGCATACATAGGACTTCTTCCCAGTGTGGATTCTTTCATGTGTAATAAGGTTACTACTTTGATTGAAAGATTTCCCACATTGCTTACATACATATGATTTCTCCCCAGTGTGAATTCTATCATGTGCTTTACAGTGAGAGGCTGTACGGAATGCTTTCCCACATTTGTTGCATACATAGGGTTTCTCCCCAGTGTGAATTCTTTCATGTTTAATAAGGGTATTATTTTGAGTGAAAGATTTCCCACATTGCTTACATACAAAGGGTTTCTCCCCAGTGTGAATTCATTCATGTATTTTACAACTTGAATCCATTATAAATGCTTTCCCACATTTATTGCATACATAGGGTTTCTCCCCAGTGTGAATTCTTTCATGTTTAATAAGGGTATTATTTTGAATGAAAGATTTTCCACATTGCTTACATACATATGATTTCTCCCCAGTGTGAATTCTATCATGTATTTTAACATAAGAGGCCCTACTGAATGTTTTCCTACATTTGTTGCATACATAGGTTTTCTGCACATTGTGAATCCTTTTATCTCTTTGACAGTTACTCTGAGTACTGAATGTTTTCTCACATTGCTTGAATTCATATGGTTGCTTACCAATGTGAAACTCTTTATGCTTTTTAAAGGAACTACTATGAGATAATGCTTTTGCACATTTCTCAGTTATATGGTGTTTGTCTCCATTATATTTTCTAACATCTGTTTCAATATGGTATGAAGAAATAGAACTATTCTCATGATGTTTTTGTACATATGACTTCCCAGAACTGTGATTTCTCTCATGGGTTTGAACACTGTTAGGCATCATGTAGGCTTTCACACTTTTCTTACCCACAAAGTTTTTCTGCCCAGAGTGCGTTTGTTCACTAAGATCAGAGCTGTCCTCCCCACATTGCCCATATTGACAGGTCCTCTCTCCAGTCTTCCTTGTTTCATGCTTCTCAAAGGACTGGAAATCCCTGCAGGTCTGTATATCTTCATTACATTTATATTGATGCTCTTCAGTTCTCAAATAATTGTCTCCACCATATCTGTAAAATGCAAAGAAAGATATCAATCACAATGACAAGAGCTCCATACTCACAAATGAGATTTATGGTGTTACGTTTGGTTTGATGCCTGTTAAGTTTGGTTTGATTCTGATGGTTAACTGACTTATTGCCCAGCAGGACTTCTTTCAAAGTACTATTCATTCTAAAAAGTATGGTTCATTTGGCAATTTCAAATTGGTATTTGATTCTAATACATAATATCATTTTAGGAGATTGGTACAAATGAATATCAAATATTGATCCTTTTTTTTTACCTCTTAGGGTCTTCATTCTCCCCCTTGTCTATTTAACCTAATCATCTTTCTTATCTACAGAAAGTAAGGATTTCTGGTCATGCATTATCTCACTTTAGTTTTACTTCTCAAATATGCTTTTAATATCCCATTTGAGAGAAAAGTTTTGATATTTCCATTTCTGTGTCTCATTTACTTCACTTAATGTCCAACTCTTTTTGTTTCTTTTGAAATGATGTCACGGTGTCTTGTATAGCATATTTTTTTTTCAGTGTAGAGTTAAACACAGGTCTTAGACTGAATTACATTTGCTGATCTATTATTTGTTTTTTGGAGAGATATTCTTATTGATCATGACCTTGCTCATGCTGAAATTCAAGTCGTCAGCCTGCTGATTCAGCCATGCAGAGTGCTGGGATTGTAGGGATGTGCCCCTATGATGATCTGAGCCCACATTTTCTTTATCTGGGAATCCAGTGATGGCATCTGGGCTCTTCCCAGAGCTTAGCTGCTGTTAGGTGATTCCTTTACTAGATATTGTAAATGCCCTTTCATGTGCTGGATTGAACATAACTGTGTGGATCACTAGCATTTGATGATTTTCAACTATTTGACAATATAGACCCTATAACAATACATTAAGTCATACGGAACCTATAACAATACATTAAGTCATCACTGGTTCCAGTTATACTCATGGTATAATATAATCAGGACTGGGATATGCAAGCCAATGTTATAATTATCAAATATATTAAACTATATCACTGAGCAAAAATTAATGCTGTTTGTATAAATAAATAAATCATCTTTACCTGTCACAGTAATATTCATATGTTTCCCACATCACACCCATGTAGAGATTCTTTTGAAATAGAGTCAGTTATGTGAAATGTGAGAACTGTTGAACATAATGACACAGTACAACCCACTTAACTGTTCGCAGTTGAGGCAGGAGGATCAGCCTGAGTTTCAGGTCAGTATGAGCTACACAGGAAGTTCAATGTCAACCTGAACTACAGTATAAAATCATGGCTCAAAAGTAAAAAAAAAAACAAAGGTATATGCTGATGGATGTACATGTGAAACAATATGAAATGTATTGTTTATTTTTTAGACCTCTTTATTATCAGTTTTTAATTTTATGTACCCATCAACAATGTATGAGGAATTATAAATGTGAAGAGCTCAACATTCTATATAATATTTACAAAGTACTTAAAATAACAGTAGCATTGATTTCAAATTTGAATACTGATTGTCTGTGAAAAATTTTTTAGATCATGAGTCAGTATTCACATATTTACATAAATGAAATTTTGAAGATGAATTTCTATCAAAATTCACAATTTGTTCATTTCCTACATATCAGAACACAATATTTAAATTTACTGTCATACATTTCCATGATGTTAACCATAAAAGCAATGTTAAAGAGTTCTATTAGATAGTGTTATTTGGTACATAGTATCAGCACTACCTTTGATTTGTACATTCAAATACTTTTTTCTATCAATTCTCAGATAATAAAAAATAAAAACAAGTGTATCTCTTGATATTTTTCTGAGGTTAAAGTGAAACTTGACCTCATTTCTTCCATTTCTTGTTGCAATCTTTAAGCTCACACACTGACACTTAAAATGTTCCTTTACTCTTATGTGTGTCAGTCACCTTGGATTTCTTGAGTAATTTTTGTCCTCTTCTTCAATTTGCTGATCATGCAACATTCTTCCTGTATTACAGACATAGAAATAAAAATTCACTATAACAATACATTGTCATCACTGGTTCCAGTTATATTCATGGTATAATGTAATCAGAACTGAGATATGCAAGCCAATGTTATAATTATCAAATATATTAAACTATATCACTGAGCAAAAATTAATGCTGTTTGTATAAATAAATAAATCATATCATCTTTACCTGTCACAGTAATATTCATATATGTTTCCCCCATCACACCTATGTAGAGATCCTTTTGAAATGGAGTCAGTAAATTCCACTCTTCTGGGGTGAAATTCACAGCTACATCCTCAAAGGTCACTGTCTCCTAAATAATGACAAGTGTCCTGATGGTTAGAAACACAACAAAAATATTTCTCAGCTCCTCTAATAAAAAGTCTAACTAAAGGTCATTCTTTCAAGTATTGCCTGCTATTTATGGTCATGAAAACTCAAGTACATTCAAAATAGACACTGACACAAGACTAAAACACACAGCCAAAGCAATCACAGAACTGGAGCATGGCTTGTCCTGGAGGGACACCTGTAATGTAGTTTTTCACTGAGTTTAAAGCAGAGCTCAAATAGGGAGCCTGCAAACCACCATTCACAAAAAATTTCTCATTCAAAACACTGAGTTCATCTTTCATTATAGACAGAATTTATACTCTTAAAACTGGTTTCAGATCTTGGCACTGGCACTCTCCAGGGCTGTTAGGGCAGCTAGGCCTGCCCTTTGCCCACAGAGAACATTGTGTGGCAGAGCTCCCTGGGGCTGCTCAGAAGAGCTAGATCCACCAATCTCCAGCAGGGAACAACACGGGACTTGCTTACTCCTGGGAGACTGGGGACTGATAGAACCACCCTTCACCTGCAAGGAACATCCAGGAGAATGGTTGTGAAGGGCCTGAGCAGCCTGAGACCACAAGTGCTGGATCAGTCCATCCACCTAGAATATTGGACTACATGGAGTACCATGTTGGCTCAATGAGAGGCTGAGGAACTCCTCACCCAAACAGAAGACCTCATCAAACTTCAGTCAGTGTGGTGAGTTTGCCCCATAAAATAGAGGTCTGCAATGGGTAAATAGGGGTGGAAGTGAAACTCCCTCCAAGTGTAAGACATTGGCTAACCTGGCAAGAGAGTGGGTATTCCACTCCCCCCACACAGAAAACATCAGACAGGTTGAGGAGTGTGCCAATATCACCCAGGCACAATGTAGAGGAAATTAAAAGAACTTATGAGACCCCTAGTGACACAGTAAGGCCTCAGCTGACACAAACACTATAGCCACGGAGACCAGGTAACCTGCAACAACCTGAAGATATAACAATAGCAGGAACTAAGAGCTGCCCTTCTGGTCAAGTTAGCCCAGAAAGAATGTAGGACTCACCCAACAGACACAGTAGGAGGAATTCAGGAGACTGGGTATCCTCTTCATGGTGGTACCCAGCAATTTGACAAACATCAACCACACAGTGGAACCCTGAAACACACACTATAGAAAGTTGTGACTGTCGGAATAGAAAGACCACAAATTTACCCAAAAGGTGAAAATGGCTAACAGAAAAGGCAAAATGAAATGCTGGACATCTAGTTGATCAGGGGCAAGAGCAGGTGATAATGAAATAGAGGACCCTAAAATTCATACACCAGAAATCTCTGAAAAGATAGCAAATGAAATAAAGAAACAAATCCATGAGGCTATGGAGGAACTCAAATTAGAAATAATGTCTTATGTAAAGACAAAAGTAACAACCTTAGTAAATGATCTGCTCAATGTAGCTAGGGAAGAAACAGGTAAGAAACTTCAGGAGCATGGGAAATTGATTGAAACATTGAATGAACAATGTAGAAAACAAGCACAATCTACGAAACAAATTGAAATAGACATGCAAGAAGTGAAAAATTGTATTGAAAGCCTGCAAAGCCAATTAAATGAAGCTAAGGATAGAATCTCAGACCTTGAGCTCAGGATTACAGATAGCGATCCTGAAAGGGGAGAATGGATAAAAACAACAAAGCAGCATGAAATGACAATTCAACAACCACAAGATGATGCCAGGAGAAACAATGTTAGAGTAATAGGCATTAGTGAGGAAGCAGGAGAAAAGCAAAGGATATAGCTAAGCTGTTAACAGAAAAAATGGCAGAAAATTTCCCAAACATGGGGGGAAAATCAGATACACAAATAAGTGAGGCATATAGAATGCCACCCCAACATAAACTTACACCCAGACCTATGATTAAGATTTCAGACATACAGCATAAAAACAAAACACTAAAAGCTGTTAGAGAAAAGATGCAACTCACCTATCAAGGAAAGCCTATCAGAGTCATGGGAGTTTTCTCAGCACAAACCTTCAATTGAAGAGGAGCATGGAGTGAGGTATTTCAAGCCCTAAAAGAAAACAAATTTGAACCCAGACTGACATACCAGCAAAACTGCCTTTAAAATTTAATGGAGAAACAAGATACTCCCATGACAAAAAACAACTAAAGAAATTCATATCCACCAAATCAACCTTAGAAAGAGTGCTGAAGGACATCCTATGTAGAGATAAAAGTGACCACAATCTCCAGAACAACAGAAAGAAAACACCAGGCTGGACAACAAAGCAAACAAGGGAGAAAAACAGGAAAGTAACAACAGTAACACCACATGACAAAATAAAGCCAGTACATATCAGTGATATTCATAAATGTAAATGGGCTCTATTCACATATCAAAAGAAACACATTCATAGAATGGATAAAGAAACTGGATCCCACAACATGCTTTGTACAAGAAATGCATGTGACTCAAAAAGAAGCTCATAGATTAAAAGTCAAAGGATGGAAAACATTATTCCATGCAACAGGAACCCAGAAAAAGCAGGGGCAACTATTCTATTTGCAGACAATATGAACTTCAAACCTAAAGTGAGTAAAACAGACAAAGAATGCCACTACATACTCATAAGTGGAACAATTCAAGAGGAAGTACTAACAATTATAAACACATATGCACCGAACATAGGAACATGCAACTACATAAGACAGTTACTAAAGAACATGAAAAATGAAATACACAAGAACACATTATTACAGGTGATGTTAACAGCCAACTGTCACAAAAAGATAGATCAAAGAGAGAAAAAAATCAGGAAAGAAATAATACAACTGAGTCATAACTATGAGCAAATGGCCTTAGTAAATGTTTAGAGAGTTTTCCAGCCAACCACATCAGAATACCCATTCTTCTCAGCTGCCCATGGGACATTCTCAAAAATAGACCACATATTATCCCATAAAGCATTCTTAAGAAAACACAAGGGTGTTGAAATTATCCCATGTATACTATCTGACAATAGTGCACTGAAATTGGAAATTAATTGCAAAAGAACATGCAAAACTGGCATTAATATATGGAAGTTAAATAACAACCTTTTCAACAACCAGTGGGCTACAGATGAAATTAAAGAAGAAATAAATGAATTCAATGAAAATGCAGAAAAAACCTACTGTAATCTGAGATGCAATGAAAGAGGTCCTAAGAGGTAAACATACAGCAATAAATTATCATATCAAGAAAACAGAATGAGCACAAATAAACAGTCTAATGCTTCATCACAAGCTTCTAAAAAAGAGAAGCAAGTTAAATCCAAAGCTCATAGAAGAGAAGAAATTGTAAAGATTAGAGCAGAAATCAATGCAAGTGAAACTAAAAAAATACAAAGAATTAATGAATCAAAAAGCTTGTTTTCTGAGAGAATAAACAAAATTGACAAACCTCTAGCTAAGCATATCAAGAAAAAAAAAGAAAAAAGCCAAATTCACACAATAAGGCCAAAAATGGGGGAATTATTACAGATCCCCCCTTTCAAAATTCAAAAGATCACGTATACCTACTTTGAAAATCTCTACTCACATAGAGAGGAAAACACAGAGGAAATGGACAGATTTCTACAAACATACGAACTACCAAGCTCAACTAAGAAGATACAGCAATTTTGAATAACCCAACATCAGCTATTGAAATTGAAAATGTAATAAAATCTTACTAATAAAGAAAAGCCCATGTCACATTGAAATTGAAAATGCAATAAAAAATCTTACCAACAAAGAAAAGCCAAGGTCCTAATGGATTCACAGCTGAATTCTATAAGAAATTTAGAGAAGACTTGATGCCAATACTCCTTAAACTATTCAATGAAATTGAAAAGAAAGCAATTCTCCCTAATTCATTCCTGGAGGCAAGTATTACTCTGATACCAAAACCAGAGAAAGACCCAACCAAAGAGTAGAACTATAGGCCAATCTCACAAATGAACATAGATGCAAATATTCTCAATAAAATACTAGCAAATAGAATGCAGCAAAATCATCAAGAAGATTATGCATCATATCCAAGTGGGATTTATTCCAGTAATGTAGGGATTGTATAACATGTGCAAATCAATAAATGTAATATACCACATCAACAGAGCCAAAAACAAAAAACACATGGTCATCTCAATAGATGCAGAAAAAGAATAAGGTCCAACACAAGTTCATGATAAAAACCCTTTAGAAAGTTGCAATACACAGTGTCTACCTCAACTTTATAAAGGCCATTTATGACAAACCAACAGCCAATATTATACTAAATGGACAAAAACTGAAAGCTTTCACTTTAAAATCAGGAACAAGACAAGGATGTCCACTATCACCACTCCTTTTAAATATAGTTCTGGAAACACTAGCCAGGGTAATCAGACAAGAGAAAGAAATAAAAAGAATAAAGAAAGGGAAGGAAGAAGTGAAATTTCACTATTTGCAGATGACATGATACTCTATATAGAAGACCCCAAAAAAATTCCATTAAAAACTACTAGAGGGAATAAACAAATTCAGCAGTGTAGCTGGCTACAAATTCAATGCTCAAAAATCAATAGCCTTTCTGTACACAAACAAGAAACTCACTGCGAGAGAAATTATGGAAATATCACCCTTCACAATAACATCTAAAAAAATGAAATACTTAGGAATCAAATTAACTAAAAATGTAGAAGACCTATATACTGAAAATTATACTATGCTAGCAAAGGAGGTGGAGGATATTATAAAATGGAAGGATATTTCTTGCTCTTGGCTAGGAAGAACCAACATTTTGAAAATGGCCATACTCCTCAAACTTTTATACAGATTTAATGCAATGCCAATCAAAATGCCATTGAGATACTTCACAGATCTAGAGAAAATACATTTGGAACAAGAAGAACCCGAGAATAGCAAAGTCAATTCTGGGCAATAAAGGTAAGGCAGGAGGCATCTCAATTCCTGACTTGATACTGTACTACCAAGCCACAGTGATAAAATCAGCCTGGTACTGGCAAAGAAATAGACCTGAGGATCAATGGAACAGATTAGAAGATGCAAGTATAGGTAAAAAGACACTCAGCCACCTGATATTTGACAAAGGGGCTATACATGTTCACTGGAGGAAGG
>PVJX010048682.1:0-11360 GCA_004027295.1 Dolichotis patagonum
TAAAAGTTAGTGATAGCTATCACCACTCTGGGGGCACAGCTTAACCTTCCGTGTCATGGCACCCTCCCCCTCCATGCAGTGTTTGTCTCTCCTCTCTGAAAGGATCCCCTCAGCTCTATTTCTAAGCAGTTGTGGTCATTACTTCTTATCACTTATTCAGATTCACAGTATTACAGAAAAATACAGCATGCAATTTTAGTCACTGAAGACAATTCTGTATGGCATTCAGACAGCTCTTTTTCAGTGAAGAGACTTGACTGAGTTTTCATTTGTATCAGGTCAGCATATGCACAAGTCATCATTCTGAGGTCTTCACTCAAAGGCTTTAGCTCTGAGTCTATATTTTCATGAGGACCTCCCATCGAATTATCACAATACCTTAGCAGGAAAAACAAACAAACAAACAAACACCCAGTCATCTCAGCAGGTATCCACAGTGGAAATCATAACCTCTGTACAGAAACACAGCAGTGGAGATTCCAGCTGTGGAGATTTGGCTCGACACCCAGTAATACACTTATCACCTGTGTAGGTGAAATGTTGGGGTATGTGAATATTTTTTAGCAATGTGATGATAATATATTAATTGTTCTAAAACATGCCATTTTTATTCTATCTATATGTCTTGGAGCACAGATACACACTTTTTTGCTTTTTAATAACCTTTCAAATTTTACTTTATAATTTGTTACATTTATAGCAAATGTAAAAATATGACACAAAGACAATATATATTTTCATGTTTGGATTCTTATTTTCCCCAGAATTGTCACACATTTAGTTTACATAGTTCTTAACAGTAGAATGCCAACATTGTCAGGTTTCTTATAATTAGTTTATATATATATATATATATATATATATACACACATATATATATATTTTGATGGATTTTTACATTAAAATTCTTTGCTACTCCCAGATACAAGACTGTATGGAATGTTGTATTCATTCTCATTTTTCCTGTAGTTTTAGGTAATTGTCATCTTGTTTTCTACGACCTTTATAATTTTAAGAAGCACTGATCAAATTTTTCACAATTACCATCAGTGTTGGTTTGTATATTTTTCTCATTTAGGGTTGAGGTTAGGGATACTATCAAAAATGAAAAGACATCATTGTGAATACTAAGGACAATAAATTTTAGTAAAAGAAAATCATATCAAAAACTCTACGAAAAATGATTGCTTCATTGCAAAGCACCAATTGCTTGAAAAAGTAATCTAGAAAATGTCAAAACCAAAAGCAATACATAATTTTGTATAGCTTTGTTTAACACATGTGGTTGTATCAATACTTAAAAGCTTCCCCAAAATAAAAAATACTAATTCTATATGAGTTTACTGGTATACCCTGCCAAATATTTAAGCAAAAAGTTGTTTATAATGTATCCAATGGTACAGAAATAACAGAAACACTTCCTACTTCATTCTTGAGGTAACTGTTACCATATTTCCAAAAGACAGCAAAGAAATAGAAACAAGTTATAAACCAATATCTCTCATAAATTTAGATCCCCAAATCCTCACTAAAACATTAGCAAATCCAATCCTACAACTTCAGAAAAGAATTAGGTGCTGTGACCAAGTAGAATTTATATCAGGTATGCAAGATTGCTTCAACATTTGCCAATAAATTAATACAATTCACCATATCAACTGCTAGATCAGAAAAATCAAGTGACCACATAAATAGATGCAGGATAAACATATGACAAAATCTAAAATCCACTCATGATTATAGAATCTTAACAAATTAGAAATAGAGGAGAATTTCCTTAACCAGACAATATCATCCAAAACCACAACGTAACTCTGATTTAACTCTGAATTTTCTGCTAAGATCATGTGCAAGGCAGTGTCTTCACTGATTACTCCTTCGACCATGCTGGAAGCCCTGCTAATACAGTAAGCCAAGAAAATGATCTGCAGTATACACAGCCCGGGGATCAAGAAACATTCTCTTTGTCAGCTGTGATAGGCTAGACTAACAATCCAAAAGAACCTACCAAACAAAAAAAAAAACAAAAAAAACTCTACCTCTGATAATGACTAAAACAAGAGTATAAGCACTGCAAATACCATGCAAAAGTTAATAATTTGTCCATTTATTGGCAGTAAGCATACAGAATTTGAACATATGAAAGTTATACTACTAGTCCCCAAATTATACAAATATATATGACATAATTTGACAGTTATATCACTAATCTCCAATTATACAAATATATGTGAATGTAATAAAATATGTAAGAGGTCTATAGAGAGGTAAGTATTAAACTTGGATTAATAAAAGCAAAGGAAAACCATAGGTATTCAATATTCCTAGAAAGAAAACAATCTAGATTGCCAATTCTCAGATTTTCTATAGATCTAAATAATACAAACCAAAATTCTAGCAAGTTGCTCTTTTGATGTTACAAAAAATGATTTTGAACCTTATATTGCTAGGTAATGATCCTTAATTCTCAACACAAGCTTTATAGAGAACAGAGTTGAAGAATTGACACTATTTAAATTTCAGATGTTCTGTATTTCATCTATCATCCATATTTCTACTTTACTAAACTGTAAAAATTACCACTATTAGTGTGCAAGATAATTATAAAGTGGAAAATATTTAACGAAAATAGTGTATCTTAAAGAGTCACATAATATTGCTTAGAAATTATTCCAATTTTGATAATAAATACCACTCTAGAAATTAACAAATAATGTGATGTATATGTAATTGTATGTAATAATTGGGGGAGATCTTTCAATCCAATGACAATTGGTAAAATATTTATAAACATTAAAAATATAAATTTTTCCCCCAAAAAATGTTATTGCAGGTTTTCCTTGGTTAAATGAACGTTAAATAGGACTAGTGGTAGCACAAGTGATATCCACACTGAACATCATATTCAGAATTCCCCAAATCAACGACTTTAGAGAAATGTTTCCGCAAGTCTCTGTCCCAGGCTTCTCTTACATGCTGCCTATAGAAACCACCACATGTAATGCAATCTACAGTGGAGGAATTTCTAAACTTTCAAAATTATAGTAACAAATTCTGAAAAAGTACAACAATGCAGCTTACTTCTAAAATCTTTGCATAGTTTAAATAAAAACATAAAATCTTTGCGTATTTTAAATAAAGACATAAAGAAAACTAGGATATCAACATCAAACTAATGAACACAGTCTACAAAAAGCTGGGCAAAAATGTGCCCTGTTAGACTTCAGAATATGTTTTGTTGTTGTCATTGTTTTTTTGAGATAGGCTCTCACTGTGTAGCCCAGGCTGCCCTGAAACTCAGAGATACTTCTGCCTCAGCCTGCCAAGGCTGGAACCACAGAGGAAGGCCACCACACCCAGTGTCTTCAGAACTTTCACTGAACTTGAGATGATGGGCACTTTGGTGTGGAACTCTCTGCCCTTAGTCCATGAATATATTTTCAGTTTTGTGAATGATTCTGTTTCTGTCACCGTATTATTTCCATGCTTGTTTATTAGGAACTTCTTAGTCCTGAGAAGCAGCCAAGCATAAAACTGACACATTCCTCCCTCAGTGAAGCTAAAATCTAGTCAGGCATGAAGGAAACCACTGAGCATGTGTACAGAGACTTTGACCTGCATGCCAGTGAGTGCTATGAAAAATGAGGTGAGTGCATTGAGACACTGGTGAGCAATATAAATTTTGGGTAGCTTGAGCAGTGGCATGTGAAGACAGACTTGAAGAGCAGTGAAGTTGTGGTAGTGATGAGAAAAGTCTTGCAAATGAATGAACAAAAGCCACTGAATTGGAAAAGAATGTACAACACAATTGGACTGAGATAAGTGCAGACCAGAACATTTCCGGTTTTACAGGCCTCATAATTGCTTTTCCAAACCTACACTGTTTTCGCATCTACTCCGAAGGCTGACTCATGCATTAAGACTTGTGTGGATGACATGGCAAGGCCATGTTTTGAAATAATAAGTAAAAACCTCCTGGAAATGTGGTTCAGTGAGAAGGCCCTGGTTTCTACCCTCAGTGTCAAAAACTAACAACAAACAAACAAATGAAAAACCAAGAATACTAAAAATAAAATCCACAAAAACAATAGAAATGCCTTTAAAATAATTCTTTTTAAAGTCAAATATACCATTCATACATTTTTATTGAGTACAAATTCCTAATTTGATACACGAACAGAATGTGTGATAAAACAGTGAGTATTCCTATGTTTTCATATTTGAACATCAGTGTTTAGGTGTTTGGGACAGTCATGGTCCTCTAGAATTTTTTTTTTTTATACTGGGAATTGAATCCAGGATCTTGCACTTGCCAGGCAGGCACTGTGCTACTGAGCTATATTCTCAGCTCTAGTTTTTTTCTATTATTATTTTTTTATTTTAAAGATAATAAAACCAAACTAAAACAGAATAAAGTCAACCGACACAAAACAAAACAGTAAAAGTGATATGCACCTCAAAACAAGATAATAGGAAATCAATAATGGCTACCATAATGCCTCTTGTTATCTTCAAAGTAGCTGCTCATACCGTCAGACATAATAAAAACAAACAAAATACAACAGAATAAAAGCAATCAAAACAAAACAATGAAAAGTGTACAGGACTTCAAAACAAGATAACAGGAAATCAATAATGTAGTTTTTTTCCAGATGTTTTACCTTTGAAAATATTTTATCTTTTGATAATGCTTTTTTAGAAATAGTTTGTTAATTTGTCTTTGTTTGTTGTTACTGTTTTTGTTTTACAGTGCCAGTGATTGAAACCAAAATCTATGCATTGTACTGCATCTTTAGGCTTTTAAAAAATATTTTTGTTTTTAGACATGGTCTAGCTAGTTGTTTGACATATGGCTGAAAGTCATGATCCTCCTGTTTCCACTTCCTGGAAGGATGATGAAAACTTTACAACCTTAAAAATACCCTTCAATATATCCCTAGTAATGTGTATTTCCTTCTAATCTTATTCCATTTTCTTCTTTTTCTATATTTCTTCTCCCAACAGCTTTATAAGTTATGCTGGTTAAGACTGACACAACAGTACAGAATACAAGCAACAAGTAAGTAAATTAAAATAAAAGAAAAGAATAAATAAAATCAGCAAGAGTAATTTCAACTATTCCTACCTCTAAATTTTTTTGATATACTTATTCCAATTACATTCATAAATCAAAATATTACTTTGTACTGCATACATGTATAAAACTATAAATTATCATTTTCCATCACAAATTATTTAAGGTTTATTTTATTTTATTTTATATTTTTTCTTTTGGTGCCAGGGATCAAACTCATGACCTTACACTTGCCAGGCAGGAGCTATGCCACTGAGCTATATCCCCGGCCCCTTAAGGTTCTTTTTAAATTTTGATTTTTTAATCTTTGTATGTGTGGCAATGGAATTTTTAATCTAGAGTTGTCAAACTAAGCTCAAATAGTAGCCCTGGGTTTTTGTTTTGTTTTGTTTTGTTCATTTTTTGATTTGTTGTTGTTGTTGTTCTTGCCCAACCTAACTAAACTTGAATTCTGCTCCAACTGCATCCCACAATACCTGGATTACAGGCTTGTTTTCATCCAAAAAATATCCGAGGATTCGTTCTTAGATCTAGAATCTGACTGACTGGGTCAGAGGCAGTCAAACCTCAGAATTTTTGTGCCTGCTTTCAAACTATTTTCTATTAATCTCAAACACATCAATGGCGTGCGAGAGTACTCATTTGATGCTGTCAACAATATTGAATGTATTCCATAGTTGTCAGTTTACTAGTTTAACTATTGTTGTAGGCAGCTAAGTTAGATAAAAACATTATAGGCATTCAGACAGGATGGGACCCTCAAAGGAGCTCATGTAGAAGATGAAATGCCGTACAACTGTTGGAGACAGATACCTCTGCTATGGGCCAGATCTCAAGACAAAAGATAAAATAAGTGCTCCCACAGACTTCCTAAGGATAAACATCAGGGATCGATATTCTAGGAACAGGTATTGGACATCTCCAGGAAGCCAGGAAGAGCCACTAACCCAGTGCCCTAAGGGAAGAGCCCCTATTCTGTATTCATGCCAGCTTTCTACGTGACTTGCTTCCCCATTCAATCCCAATTTAATCTACTTTACCCGAGCCATTATGTTTGTAACCTTCTTGATTGACTATCGTTTCATCCTGCCTCATGCCCACCTTGAGATGTCCCATTTTTCCCACCTTGGAGCCACCTCACCTTGTGGGTTTACTCTATAAAAACCCCTAGAAAAGGCAGGGTCCTGGGCAACCCATTCGGTACCCTTTCTGTCTCTCTCTCTGACAGACACTTTCTTTCTCCCAGTAAATATATTCTACTTTTAACCTCCTTTATTCCTAAAATTTATTCTTTGATTTTAGAGAACATGAACTTGTACTGGACATCTAGCAGGTTTCCATATACGTATGATAGCTTATTTACTCTCCAGAGGAATTCAAAATTATTTCATAACTTAAAATACTCGGAATTGTGTATTATAAATATGCATGATAAAAAAATGTATTGATTTCCTTAACTACTTTTTGTAGATTATTAAATAGAATATACACGACTCCTTGTAACTACAAATACCTCAATAATTTTTTGAGTTATATGAGCAAATTATATCTGTATTTATGTATATCCATTTTTAAATTTTTTTCTAAAATTATGTCTTCTCTAATGTTTTTCTAAATTATTTTTTCAGACATTTCTTTAACTTAGGATCTTCTAAATTATAACTTTTTGCTAGTTATGTTCAGTTGATTACTAGCTGATATATACTGTAATGTGGTTATAAAATTTTGAAATGGAAGAAGAATATTTCCAAAGTTTTGAAGCAAGATATGTTTGTTCGTAGGTCAGTATTTAAATCAATAATCTTTATGATCAATTATGGGAGACAACTCCAGTGACTCCCTTTGAGTCCAAAACAACTACTGTGACATTATTTGGAGACTTATTTCCTTATACTGATATGTAGATAGCTGGCTAGGGTATTTCCTCCTCTTTTCTATTGGCTCTAAGCATTGCAGATAAGGCTAGTGAGTGTTGGTATGTAAATTCTAAAGCCAACACAGTCCTGTTTCCTCCCATAGTGTTCTCTGTACCCCATATGAGCACAGCGGGATGTTTAGAGCCAGTCATCTCTGGGAAGGTCAACTGGGTATGAGCCTTAAGGTAAAGAGGCTGTGACTCCCCAGGGCACCAGAGTTTACATATCAGAAACTAAAGTGACAGCCGCCCGAAACAATTCCACTGCTACCTTAATTGGATTATGTAAATTGATCCTTCTACATATCTTTATCTCTGCAATTTATGGAGATGCCAATCTTGCCCCTGGCCAGCCAGCTCAAGTTACTCATGTAATTCCTGCCATCCTCACTATCTCTCATCCCTGAGCCACCCCCCTTCTTCACAAGATGATAAATGCTGGGAGAGGCCTAGGACCAAGGCCTTTGTCCGCATGTCCTCATGAGAATTGGACTTAGGACCCCTTGGCCGCCCTTAACTTGGAACATGTCTTTGTGTCTTTACTCTCACCATGGGTTGCATTGGTGATGGTAATTGGAATTAACTTGCTGAGATTCCAATGAAGTCTCAGTGGGATTACAAATAAAACTTCTTGGATTGTGAAGAAAACTAGAAAGAGGACTACAATACTTAGATGACTGAACTTGATATTTGGGTTTACAATAATCAATCTGAGGTGATTAGTTCATGTGTGGGCTGCACTCATGACCAGACTGGTCTGGTGAAAGGCTTTCTCCTGACCTGCTTTCAGAAGTGTCAGCAAAAGCAGGTCCCTGCAGGGCACGATCTGGAAGGGTGTATGTGTTTCTCTGGCAGGTCATCTTTCTGCTTTCTGGCCACTGTGACAAGATCAGCTTTCCCCTACCAGGCCTCTCCACCATGCCATTGTGTGCACTTGAGACTTGTAAACAGACAAACTTTTACAACTGCGAGCCAAAATAAAGCTCCTAGAATTCACCTGTTTTGCCATGTCCCTCACCATCCAGAAGCAGGTGGAGTGTTGGGAGGGGGCACAGACCTTTGGAAGATTCTGTGACAGCACCAGCTGTGTGGAAATAGCTTGCAGGGCTGGACCAAAGTTCTTCAAAAGGCAGCATAGGCTTTTGTAGAAATTTTATCATCTTTGCATTCTTTCAAGTCGTTTTGAAGCATCATTGGAAGGGAAAGTACTGGAGAGCGTATGATGTACAGAAACTGATGTTTTGGGTGACAGATAAAGCTATTTTTTATCAGTTAAAATATCATGGTGAGATCTGACAATCTTCTCCCAACTTCAGAAAGTACAGAATGAATCTAAGCACAACTAATGTTGTTCAAAATAAGATCTTAAAATCTAACAATGTTTAGGGAAGTTTCTAATACACATGACAAGTGAACTAGGCCTTGAAGCTTCCTGAAGTTATGTAGTGATCTTAATCTAAATTTGGTTCCAGTACCTGGTTATGGGAATTTCTCTCACCAAAACTCATCTTAGAAAGACATTTGTCAATGTTGGATATCTTGTTACTTAAGTCAGTACCTCCCTGAAGGGAAGTAATTTGCTGATTCACTGTGTATTGATTTCCTAAAAATATAAAAAGAATATTAAATGAAAAAGAAATTATTAAAGAATGATTTTTGTCGCAGACTTTCTCACGACCACAAGCTATTCTTCTTGAAAGTTAGCATATTCAAAAGCATTAAATCAGTAATTTGGTTTCAGAACCAGAGCAGCATTTTGCTAAGAAAGCCCACTTTCCCAGAAAAAAAACTCATTTGCTGTCACCATAGTGACATAGAGGCCTGTGGGCTCAGTACTCCTGCAGTTACTTTGGTTGTGAATGGAGTTGAAATGGCCGGGATTCAGTGCGTGAACCATCATATACCTAGAGTATAAAGAGGAGCATCTCAAGCAAATATATAGTCTTCCTTCTTTCCAGAAGCACTAGGCAGTACTACGAAAGGATCCCAGGTATGGGTAGGAAACTTTTCATACTATCTGGGAATGGTGCTGAGGCTCAATCCTGATAAAAAGAACATCAACTTGCAGGATATTAATACCAGCTGATAATGTGCCTTACGGTGCTGGCTCCACGTACTGGTCTTGTGAGTGGCTCCACTGTGGACAAGGACAGAGACAATGTGCTCCTCGCGTGTCTTTCTAGGATACCCATAGAGGAAAGTGCCTGGCAAAGTCCAAAAGACCCATAGAAGTGCTGGTCATTAGGAGGCATCCAAAATAGAAGAGAAAGTCCCAGTTTAGGTACATCACCCTGAAGGGGCTAGGCATTTTTGTCCCTGCTTTTCAGGTCACCATACCTAGAAGACCTGGTTCAGGGCGGTTACATAACGTGGCTGGCCTGTGTTTTTCTCACAGGTGGCAGAGGCAAGTCTGGCTGTCCAACCTGGGGAAGATCTAAAACAGTTGCCTAATTAGGGTCTTCCTCATGTTTCCTCACAAAGTGGCACAAACACCTTTGAGGATAGTCTACATAATCCAGAGGTGTAATTTTGTGCTTGCGAGGGAAAGAAGAAAACAAACTTACACTGTTTCATGTTCTGTCCTCCTTGGGAGAGATCTTTCCATGTATCTAATCAGTCCTGATTTTGTCAGAGTTCTGTCTCTGACATCAAGAGGTTTCCGTGGGAGATTGCCAAGCCATGTTACCTGAGAAATGAAGCCTCTTGCCTTCCTGACCTTTACTTCAACCCTATTTACTGATACATGCAGAGCTGGCTACATAGAAGTAGATGTTCCCTTAATTGGCCAAGAGAATGGGATGGAGTCTAGTCGGGGCACAAATAAGAATCAGTGTGGCAAGAACTGCTCCCGTGCTGATGGCTGGGATGGGGGCTCAAGGTGAGATTCCAGGGCTAAGCATGAGATACTATCTCAGCAGAGGCCATGGGACTCAGATTTATACCTTCCTGGCAGTAAAAGTATCAGCCTTGCATGCATCAAGCTATCCATTGCATTGCTAATTGGAGAGCATCTATGCCTGGTGTGAGAGTGCTTTTTTCCTCCTTTACACGCCGTGCCCGCAAAGTGTTTCTCATCTCGCACTCTTCGGCAGCCCACACCTCCTTCCTGGATTGGTACCAATAAAAGCCCCAGGCACTTGGACACTTGGCCCTTTGCTCCACTAAGATCAATTGGTCATTCTGGAGCCCTGGGAATTACAGATTTTCTTCTCTGTCTTTTTTCATATGTGAGCCACATAGCCAGATGGGAGACAGGACCTTCTGTGGGAGTTTCAGTAGTTACTTACAGAAATAATAAAGTCTAGTAAGAAAGGGGCGAATTCCAACAGAGTCCTGTAGAGAAAGGAAGCCAGCATCATAATTGAAAGGGTAATGAGTATAGAACTAGCTAGAATGTGGGGCTTGAGAGACAATTTATTAAAGGAAAGAGGAAGAAACCTATTAATACAAACATAGCAGCATTCTCTCTCTTCAAAGAATTTCCAGAGAATGAGTCTAGAAGAAAAATTCTTGATCAAATTGACAGATAAAATATATGTCCAAATGAGGATTGAAAAGGTGAGTATTTAAGCATAATAGTTAATAATTATTTTTAAGTATAATAGAATTTCATGAAGCAAAGGAATATTTCATGCTTTGGGGGATGAACAAGTTCAAAGATATTAAAGAATTGAAAAGAGTCTTCTGTGAGGGAAAACCATTTGATTGGACACAAATCATAAGCAATCATTGTAGGCAGTGGTTGAGAGCTGCTGGAAGTATGATAGAAAATCAGACAGTCTATGCAGATGTAAATTAATTTACATAGGAAAGTAGTAAAGGATTTTTTGAACAGAAAGAAAGATGTTGTATCATATTTATGTGAAAGAGGGACAGAGATCTACTTGGATGTGTTAGGTGTGTGTGGCATGGAGGTAAAGAGTCCATCCATGCTGTCTGCACACTCTGTCTAGGGGGTTGAGTGACTCAGATTTATGGGGATGTTCTCCAGATTAGCCAGAACATTTGGACTGCAGAGACCCTCCTGCATCTGCCAAATTGAAAGGAACAAGATGCAAGTAGCTAGAGATTATAGAGTTCCACAAAAATGTGTCTCTGGATTTCACACAAGTAGAATGAGCAATGAGATTAAAGAAAAAGCAATGAGATTAACAGGTGGTAGGGGATGGGCAGCTGTGGGAAGTAAGTTATAAGTACTGGGTTTCATTCTGAGGTGCTGAAAATGTCTTAATTCACAGAGATAAAATGGTTGCACATAACTTATTAAAATGAAATTTAACAAACAAATATATACATTCAAAGCACATATCATACTTCATCAGCTCACAGTGATGATTCTTCCTCAGTTCCAGGGTGCATGCAGATGTCAGG
>PVJX010048683.1:0-11409 GCA_004027295.1 Dolichotis patagonum
CTCACTTTCCTGTTGTAAAATCCCTTCCTTTGGTTTTCTTCCCCTCCAAGGGATCAGTGCCCAGGTGAGAACACAAACAGCACCTTGGTGTGTGAAGTGAGTGGGGAGACTTCACCATCTTCCCTCCAGTGGCTTAACCAAGCTCCCTCTGGCCCTGTCTTCCGGCTGGGGGAGACACTTCACCATCACGGAGCATGAATTTGCCCATGGGCTCTTTCTTCCCTGCTCACACCCATGGCTGAGAGGCCTCAGCTGAGCCAGGTGAGCGGCCTCACACCAATGGCTGTTGGCAAAACCAAGGACATTGGATGCAAGTGACGAGCGCCATTCTCCAGGCGAAGGGTTAAACCTTGCA
Organism: Dolichotis patagonum; assembly: GCA_004027295.1. Classification (NCBI taxonomy): domain Eukaryota; kingdom Metazoa; phylum Chordata; class Mammalia; order Rodentia; family Caviidae; genus Dolichotis; species Dolichotis patagonum. The sequence goes on from PVJX010048683.1 coordinate 356, forward strand.
AGACGCCCATCTGGCATCTTGAGATGGGTTTGATCCTGGATGGCGTGGGAATAAGCAGCACATTTGGGTTGGAGCCCCCACCTGTCAGCTCTGAGGGCCCTGGCAGCCATGGAGGAGAGCTGAGCTGGAGCCTGGAGACCCCAGCCCAGTGCCCACCCCAGCAGCTGCGGGGGAGCTGTTTCCTACTAAACTTGTGCCTTTGGGGGTGGCCTGGGACCTGCTTGTTGACAGTGGAGCCACAGCAGCCTCTCAGTGACCTCAGTTTCTGTGCTGGCCTCATGGCCTGGGTTGGTGCTACAAGTGGCCACCAGCCTTGGGTCCCAGCACCATGTGCTTCCTCCCTGTGGGTAACAGGCCACAAGGCCCACATTCCTGTGTCTCTGAGGTATTGTTCCTGTAGATTTTCATACAGACACCTAAGTACCTGACAGCAACCACAGTGTGACCATTGTGCAAGTTCCTGACTTCCTGGAAAGTGGCGGAGGCTGATATTTGCTTGGTGCTCCAATCTCTTGGAAATATCTTGTGCTTCTTACAGAGCTTGCTGAGAATGCTGCTGTTTACTGCTTCCTAAATGTTTGCGGTTAGTTACAGTGTTGCCACTTGCTCTCTAAGTGTCTGTGTATCCCTGTTATCTGTGTCTGCTGTCCTTATTTTCCAGACCTATGCCCTTGGCCTGGGGGACAGACAGAAGGAATGCAAGTGTGTTTTTCCGGCTGCTGACCCTGCTGGGGTCCAGAGGTCACTTGCTCAGACCTGGGAACCTAGCACTCTGGCTACACAGTGGGTGAAGTCCAGCCTGAGCTGGACCTGAAGTTTTCTTGGGGAGGCTGGGACTGGGGTCCACACGAGCACTGCTATGAGTAGTGGAGATGGCAGCTCTGTGGATGGAGAGATCGAGGTTTTGGATTCCAGGTATCCCTGTCCTGGGTCAGGCTGATACTCCTAGGAAGTCTGTTTTGAGCTCAGCAACATCAGGACACCATTTTAAAAATGGCGCTGCCTGGTCTTCAGGCTTTTCCTAGCAGGCCTGAGATGCTTATCCTGGGAGCCTTGGTCAGCTCCACTCTGTTTTCCCCATTCTCAGCATTAAAGATGACCCCAGGGTGCCAGCTTTGGCCTGGCCCTGAAGCCCCTTCCTCTCCCAGCTCTGAGGGCCCCTGGCCTGTTCTTCCCTGAGCACCACTTCTTGAGTCTCCCTCAGATCTGCTCATGGTCCTTTGCCACCATCCTCTCGGATGTTCCTCCACTCACTGAAAGGGCTGCTGGCTTGGATGTGAACAATGGGCCCCTTGGTGGCATCTGTAATATCCCTGGGTCAATCAGGGTGTGGATTTAGTGGACCCTTTTGTAGTGAAACGTAGCTAGAGAAAAGAATTCACTCTAGGTGTATAATAGCACATGCCAGTTATTTCTGCTTTCCAGAAGGTTGAGCCAGGATGACTGAAATTTCCAGGACAACCTGGGCAGCTTAGCAAGGCCCTGTCTCAAAATAAACATAAACATGGTAGGGGCTTAGCTCAGTGGTTATTTGCCCCGAGTTCCATCCCCAGTACCAGTCAAGACAAACAAACAAGCAAAACCCTCACCCTTCGAGTTTTCATTGGCATGTCCATTCTTTGGCCTTGTCCTGTAAACCCTCGTCGTCTCCCATCTGGTGCCACCAAAGAGCACATGGCCTGGCACTGTCCCAACTCTACACTCCTCATACCCTGCAGCTCCTTAACTCTTCCCAGGGATGCTTCTGCTTCTGTTTCTTGCCCGCCTGTGGGTCTTCTTCCCGTAGGTCCTCTCTGCAGCTTTGACAGGTGGGTCCAGCTTAACTTTGGGGGACTGAAATTGACACTCCCTTGTCCGAATGCTATGACAAGCAGAAACCACAAAGCACCTGCTCTGAGCCTAGGAAAGAGGAACCCACAGAAGTGAAACCTTAAGGCGTACAACTGTATTGCTTAACAGGTGCCAAAGTCATTGTGATAGGAAAGGACAGAATTTGAACGATGATCAGTTTATTCTCCATTCTGCATTGTTACCCAGAGCGGCAGGGAAGAGGGAGCTATGACATTCTGGAGTCTTCAGGAGCCTTGGTGAATCTCTAGGCCTGAAGAGCTAGGCACATGGCCTTGTAAAAGCCCCACAGGATCAGCAGACCATCTTCTCTGGATGGAGATTTTTTGGGGTGACAAGCGTTTTCTTTTCACAGAGGGACCTCTGGGGTGAGATTTAGGCCACCAGGTGGCGCTCTCTTCTTCCCAGTTGTGCCTGGCAGGCCCTGGCTGCTAACAGGGGTTCATGTGCCCTTTTCCTGTTGTTTCTCAGTAATGGGGACAGTTGTAGCTTGGACGGGGAGCAGACAATATGAACAATGTGAGCAAAGCTTTGTGAGGGCCAGCGGCAAACCCAGGACACGGGAAGCCTTGGGTGATGGGGTTGGGACTAAATTCCAATCTGGAAGAAGAGGGTCACAGATGGGAAGGCACCCAGAGATTAGCAGAGACAAGGACCACTTCCTCATGGGCTGGAGGGAGGCCTGATGGGTTGGCAGACAAGGACAGGCCACGGATGTAGCAAGTCTCAGAAGGCCAGGACCCCTGGCACAGGGTGGGAGGAGCTGGCCATCTGTCCCGAGGGTCCTGAGCCAGCTCCATCTTGTGCATTGGGTCAACATGCGTGGGACAGAGCAGGACCCCTCACCCCCTCTTGGCCAGGGCTCTGCCTGTCTCTGCTGTGGAGGGACCCTGAGACACTCACATTCTACCCTGCCCCGGGTTGTGCTTTATTTATAATTTCTGCTTGTGGCAGCATTCAGAGAAGGGGATATCAGTTTCAGTCCATCCACCAGGAAATCAAGGCCCAGAGGCTCCAGCAGCCACTTCCACATTGTCCTGTTTGGGACTGAACCTTCACAAGCCCTGAGTGCTGCCAGAGTCTTCCAGAGACTAATGCAGAGGCCGTGAGACAGTGGCAAGAAGATTCAGTGCGTTGGAAAACGTTTGGACAGGGAGGAAATGAGGAGGGGCCTGTGTGTCTGGAATCCCCTACAGGGTAAACTAGACCCAACCTCAGCCCCTCGAAGCTTGGTGGGTGCCCCCCTGAGCCAGTCTGGCCTGCCACTGCTGCTCCCCAGGCCGCTCTGAATCCTGACTTAGCCTGGGTCTGTCCACGCCCAGGGTTTAGCCACCACCAGGGGGCACCCATGGACTTCTCAGCACACTTCCACAGCTCCCTGGACTTTGGTGGTTCTCTTTGTCCCTCGCTGGCCTGGGGGAGGGGATGCCTGGGAAGGAAGAAATCCAAAGCCAGGAAGCAAAGATGAGTAAGGGACAACTGGGCTTATGCAGAGAGTCAGTGACTTAATTTTCATGGTTTCTAACCTCTAAAGTTGTCTCTGGATGTGGCCTGAGGGGCCCATCTGGCCATCCCCTGGCCACATCCTGGAAGGGTGTAGATGGTCTTAGAGGTGGCCCAGGGGGCTGTTCTGGGGTGCACAGGGGCAAGTGTGGAGAGTGCAGCAATGACCATCGACTGGGAGAGTCAGAAAAGCATGTGCACACTCCCCAGCTGCAGGATCAGAATGGTTTCAGCTAGGGTAAGGCAGCTGGCCTTGGCAGCACACTCATCGTCCCAGAGCTCTAGAGGCTGAGGCAGGAGGATCGCTAAAAGTTCGAGGCCGGCCTGGGCTACATAGTGAACTAAAGGCCAGCCTGGAATACATAGTGAGGCTGTGTCTCAAAAAAGAAAACAAAAAACAAATATGTTTCTCAAGAACACTCCAGTGCCCCAGGACATCCAGGTACCTGGGTTGGCAGTGGAGAGTACAGATTTGGGGACAGTTAAATATGAAGGGCTCTGCTTTGGTTTGCTGTTTCCCTCCTGAGCCTCCCAATCCCTCTGGACAAAGCAACCTGCATCCCTGGGGGTCGTCCGGGGCCCAGGCCTCACACTTACCAGGTGTGCAGCTGTGCCCTCCTTTCCACTGAGAGCTCTGCCCCATCCCAGCTGTCCTCCAAGGACACATCTTGAGGGTCCCCTCCCTGGCTCTGGCAGGGCTCCAAGTGTGGATTCACCGGCCATCTTCTGTCCCTTGGCTCTTTCTAGCTGTTACCTGGGATGACTGTGAGAGCCACTGTCCTGTGTGTGCCGGGTGGCTTCCTACTCTCTCTTTCTCAGTTCTGCTGTGCCCTCCTGATAGCCAGGCCCGAGCTTGCCTCCCGGCTGCCCAGAGCTGCACACCTCTATCGCTGCTCCAGCTCTCCCCGCCAGCTGGATGGTGCTGTCCACATTCCAAGGTGCCAGCCGCACACCCTTCAGCTCAGAGCCCTGAGCAAGCCTTGAGTCAGCTCGCTCTGTAGAAATGGCAGTGCAGGTCCATCCATCCTGGGTCATGTCCCACTTTCCAACGAAGACACTTCAGGTCCTTGTCCTGAGTGCTTCTTAGCCTCATCCTGAGTCTCATCCATATACTGGGTCCTGTTTTGATTCTAAGTCCTGTTCTGATCCTGAGTCCTCTGCTGATCTTGGGTGTTATCCTAATCCTGCATCCTGTTTATGTTAACCAGCTTTCTGTTGCTGGGACAAAATACCTGACAATATTGTCTTAAAGGAGGAGAGATGTATGTTGACTATGGTTTCCGTTGGTGGTCATTTGGGGCCATTGCTTCTGGGCCAGTGGTGAGGGGGTATTTGATGGAGCAAACTGTTCACTGAGGTTGTGGCAAGAAAGAAGCAGAGAGCAAAGAATCCCCTGATGGGCTTCCTCCTCCTTCTGCTTTTGTTCCGTCCTGCGTTCCTGCCTACTGGTGGTGCCACCTACGTGCAGGGTAGGTCATCTCCATCAGATTGCCATCCCACGTGCCAACTGTTTGTGGAAACACCTTCATTACACACCTAGAAGTGCACTTTACTAATTTCCTAGGTGTTTCTCAACCCAAGCAAGTTGACAATCATGATTAACCATCAAATTAACCCAGTCCTGGCCCTGTCCTAGACCTGGCTCTCATCCTGATTCTGGATCTTGTATCAATCCTGCCTCCTCTCCTGACCCTGGTTCCTACTGTTCTTATCCTGATCCTGGGTCCTATACTCATTCTGGACTCTATCCTGAGTCTGATCCTGGCCCTGGGACCTGTCCTAGATCTAGGTTCTGCTCCTAGGTCCTAGGTCACCTGCTTCTGGTTGCTGTCGTGGTCCCCTCGGTCCATCCTGAATCTGTGTCCCGTCCTTACCCTAAGTCCTCTTCTTAGCCTGCTGGTGATGGCTCAGGATGAAGTTGCCTACTCCCCCGTGGGCTTCCTTGTGCTGTCCATGAGCAACTGTGGGGCTCCATAGTCAGGCTGAGATCAAAGAAACCTGCATGATAAGACTGTGCAGGTAGAGCGAGGTCTCCAGTGTGTCTACTGGAACCAAGTTAGCATGGACTGGCACTGGGTCAGGGTGGCTCCAAACCAGTGACTTAGGTCCTCATAAGGAAAATGTGGGGAGATCTGAATTGCAGACACAGAGGAGGAGGAGGAGGAAGAAGAGGAGGAAGAAGAGGAGGAGGTGGCCACGTGAGGATGGAGACAGAGATGGGAGCAATGCAGAAACAAGCTGAGACTTCCCAGAAGCCACCAGATGCCAGAAGAGACAAAGAAAGTCTTCCTCTACGGGACCATGATTTTGATCAGGACATCCAGGCTTCAGAACTGTGAGACAATAAAAGTCTGTTGTTAAACTGCCTGTCTGGTCATTTGTTACAGCAGTGCAGAGAAATAAATGTCGGCAACAAATGCACATGGTCTCAAAGCTGAGCTGCTGTTCCGTTGCTCAAGATGGCACAGAAGTGGCTGGGACCCTGTAGTTTTTCAGAAAACGTGTGAGGACCATAAGGAACCAAAGGTGGGGGTGGGGAACCCAAGTATGACACCACCGAAGTTATTTTAAGATTAAATAAACAAAATTTTCCCTGGGAAATGGCACGAACAAGAGGCAGGAAGTGGCCATATGCCCAGCCTTACACCTGACCTGCCTGGGTATATAAGGCTCCAGGCCCAGGTAGCTCCACATCCGCACCCCTCCTGCACCCCTGCTCCTCCGAACTCTGTCTCCATCTCCAGAACCATGACCTGCTGTGGCTGTTCCCGAGGCTGCGGCTCCAGCTGCTGCTGCAAGCCCGTGTGCTGCTGTGTGCCAGCCTGCTCCTGCCCCAGCTGTGGCAAAGGGCGCTGTGGCTCCTGTGGCTGCTCCAAGGGGGGCTGTTCCTCCTGTGGGGGCTGTAAGAGCAGCTGCTGCAAACCCTGCTGTTCCCATTCCCGCTGCTGGGTCCCTGTGTGCTGCCAGTGCAAGGTCTGAGGTTCTGTGCCCGGATTTCAGGTGAGTCTGACATTTCAGTCTTCCCCAGCAAGTAACCAGAACTTCAGCCCAGTTCCTGGCTGTCCCACACACTGAGGCGTCGTGTCACTAAGTCCTGAGGAGACAATGATCCCTTTGTAGTCATTGGCCTGTCCCAGGTTGTTCTTTCCTGTCACTCTGGCACCTCACAGCTTCCCTGCTCCCTGACAAGTCCTGCGCCAGGTCTAGTCCACCCAGGGCAGGGCTCTCCCTTGTCCATTGCTCCTCCTGCCCTTCTTCCTGCTTGTCCCCCACACATGGAGTCAGATCTAGAGCAGCCTTAGGTGGGAATAAGGGGGCCCCAGATCTCACATCACTCCAGGTCCCCTCTTCCTCCCAGAAGGTGGCCGCCCTTGACAATTCTCTCCAGCAAAGGTTGGCCAGGCCCTGAAACCCTTTCAAAATACATCCCCACCCAATCCTCGCACTCACTGTGGTTCTCCACGTATAGACTTTGCTGATGAGCAGTCTATCCTTAGATTCATCTCTTCCTTGAATGTGTGTTTCCTGAGCATCCATGTCTCAGGCTTTGCTAAGCTCTGGGGATGCAGCAATAAGAGGAACAGAAGCCGCTGCCCTGGAGCTCAGGTCCACACTGCTACAGCCTCTGGAGAACAGTCCTGGAAAAGAATGCTGCTTCCAGAAATGCTCAACATGTCCTGGGACCCACACTATGCTCTTGGCATGTGCCCTCGGGCCTATGCAGGGTGCCAATCTGCGGAAGGCAGGGGCAGGGGGAATAGATGTTATTAGCAACAGGCAGCAAAGGCTTCAACAGGCCTTGAAGCCTCAAGACTTGGAGGCAGAAGGTTGGGGAGGGCTGCTGTGGCACAACCACAGGGGGCAGCTCCCTCTTTTGTCCTCTGACTGCCTGACCCTGCCCCTGGGCAGGAGCAGAGCTCTGTGAAGATCCAGGGACAAGGTGCCTGCTGGTCTCACCTGAGTAGATTTAGTGCCTTCCTCACATAGAATTCACACCAGCAGCTTCCAGACCTAGAAGCACAAGGAGATAGACAATCTGAAAACTCTGGCTTAAAAACTTTCAGTTGTCAAGTAAAACAAGGAACATTGGTTTAAACACTTAGCCAGGCTCACAAAAATAAGGGCGATCGTTATGAGACAAATGAATTGGGTGCTGGTGGTCGGGCTTGAGGTTCTGGGTCAAAGCCCTACTCTCTGCTGCCATTGGGGCCCAGTGGCTGTGTCCTTTCTGCTGCTGTGGCCACGTTGCATTGACAGAAAACTGCAGAGCAGTGGCCATGTCTGCATGTAGACCGCAGTAGGTTTTCATGGGCTGAGCCCCTCCTAGGACCAGCCCACAGCCCAAGAGCCCACGCAGCCCAGCGCCAAGAAGGACCCACTTCGACACCCCCAGAAGAGTGACCACTCTCCCAAATTCACTCTTCAAATATGTTTTGCTCTTACTGAGCCTGACGAATGCTCACTGTGTTTGGGGAATGCACACAGCACAAGGTTCTCAAAGAGTTCAGAGCCAGGTGGGAGGGTGCAATGCAAGAGGCACACCTCGGGCCTGCAGGGTGAATACTTAGTGGTAAGGGCTCCTGAAGAGTTTACACCCTCAAAGAAAAGGCCGGGTGAGGACCACCTCTCGGCTGTCAAAAGCAGATAACAACAAGGAAAGATGTTTCCTTGAGTCTGCGGAAGGTGATAAAAACAACCCCCAGGAGTGGCAGCGGCAGGGCCACCCCCTCAAAGGTTTATGCCCCACATTTGCATTGCTTTTGTCATCCAGAAAAGCTGTGAGCTAGAAAGTCAGTGGTACCCAGAGCAGCTTAGCAAGAACCAAGGGAAAATGTAAATAAAGGAACCCAGAGCTCAGCAAATGAGAGCTTGCAATAGAAAGCAAAACCCTGCAAGAAAAGAGGCAGCCATGAGCCAGAGAGCCAGTAGGCATGGTCTGCGACTGCAGAGGCCCAGGACCTGATAAGTGACTTTACAAAACACAGGGTCCCCACTGCCTGGGGACTACAGGATCTCTCATCAGAGCCTTCCAACACCTCAGCCGGCCTTTAGGTAAACTCACAGGTAAGGAGATCCACCTTTAAAAATGGGTTTGGCATTGTAAACAAAAGCCACGGAGTCTCTGGGGGCTCCATGTGTGTGATCTATGAGCCCACATGCATGAGGGGCTGCTAAGAGGAGCTGCACTGTGTGTGGTTTCCTTGTTGCTCCCAGAGTGGACACACATAACAAAGGAAGTGAGTATGTATTTGGCATCTCTGCAACAGCCAATCAAAATACATTCTCAAAGAGTGTGGTGAAGATGGTTCTTGACAAGATCAAGACCTTGGATAAAACTCTAGCAAGACTGATAAAATAGATAAAAGGGAAAAGAAGATATGAGTTATGAACATTAGGAATGAAAAAAGAAGCTCAGTGTAGTGGCTGGCATCTGTAATCCCAGCACCCTGGGAGGCTGAGACAGGAGGATCACACATATGAGCCCACAACAGGACTCAGTGACACCCTGTTTCAAAATAAAAAAGGCCTGTGAATTAGCTTAGTTTGAAGGGCTTGGGTTCAATCACAAGTGGAAAAGGGGAGGGGGGAAAAAAAAGAAAATCACTTTAGACCCCCACAAACGGGATTCTACACCAGCTGAAAAACTTATGCACAGCTAGGAAAGCAATCAATGGGGGGCGAAAACTTTTGCCAACTTCTCAGCTTATAGAGGCCAAACACTCAAAGTGCAGATGGGAGTGGTGATGCATGCCCGTAATTCCAGCACTCTGGAAGCTGAGGAAGGAGGATGGCCTGGGCAGGAGTTCAAGGCCAGCCTAAAGTACCTAGCAAGACCCTATCTCAAAACAAAACAAACGAAAAACCCAGAGTACACAAGAAACTAAAAAAATTAACCAGAACCCCCAAATAATACAAATTAAAAATAAGCAAATGATTTGAACAGACACTTCACAGAGGACAACATACAAATGAACAACAAATATATTAATTAATACGTGAAGAAACATTAATCACTGGCATCAAAAACTGCAAATCAAAACCACAGTGAGGCTGAGGATGTAGCCCAGTAGTAAATTACTTGCCTAGCATGCCTGAGGTCCTGGCTTATAACCCCAGCACAGTAAAACAAATACTAAACTAAACTCATAAAGAAGATCGTGGCTTCTATTAAAGAGAGAGACAGAGAGAGACAGAGAGAAAGAGAGAGAGAGAGAGAAAGGAAGGAAGAAGGAAGGAAGGAAGGAAGGGAAGAAGGAAGGAAGCTGATACAAGGCCTCATGTCTATAATCCTAGCTGCTTGGTTGGCTGAGGCAGGAGAGTTGCAAATTTGAGGCCACCCTGGCCAACTTAGCCAGACCCTGTCATAGAATTAAAAAAAAATTTTTTTTTGAAGGAGCGAGGAATGTAGCTCAGTGGGATAGTGCTTGCCTAGCATGTGTGAGATCCTAAGTTTGATCCCATCACCAAAATAAACTAAATAAATACAAAAAATAAAAAATAACACCCTGGCAGAGATGTGGAGAAAGGGAGTGGTTTTAGGTGCCATTGGTGGGAATGTATATTAGCACAGTCATTGTGGGAAAGAGCACGGTGATTCCTCAAAAAACTAAAACCAGGACCACCATACGGGATCCACCTAACCCACTTCTGGATATGCATCCAGAGGAAATAAAGCCAGCGCCCAGAGAGAGACACCTGCAGTCCTGTGGTGGCTGCAGCACCCTTCACAATCACTATGACATGGAACTAGCCCGGCTCCCACCGGTGCACGCGTGGGCAAAGCAGTGCCCACAGTGGGAATTTTCCCATGATAAAGGAGAATGAAATCCTGCCATTTGCAGGGAAATGGATGGAAATGGAGGCCAGGAAGCTAAGTGAAGTAAACCATATGTAGAAAGACCAGCCCTGTGTGCTCTGTCTCTCCTATATAGAGGCTAAAATACGTTGCATAGAGAACAGTCATTAACTGAGGCTGAGTGAAATGGGCAGGGATGGGAACAGGGGGCTGTATTTGATCTGTGCATGGCATAGGCAAGCTTTGAATGATCACATCATACCCCATTAAAATGTTCAATTAATGCCCGTTCATAAAAAATAAAAGAAAAAGGATAATAAGGCAGTACTACAAATATCTCTGCCCACGCATACTTTTGGAAACTTAGATGAAAGAGGACCAATTCTTTGAAAGAAACAAACCCCCAAATTCAAGAAGAAATAACCAGAGTAATCCTTCACCTATTAAAGAACTGTAACATGTAATTAAAAGCTTCTCACGAGGGAATCTCCAGGTCTGGGTGGCTTCATTGGTGAATTCAGTGAGCAAATAACCTGAAAGCAAGCAGGGAGAAATATGCATGCATATGCATGTGAGTGTCTATATAAATCCAGAAGCCAACGCACAGAGAACAGTGCAACAGTGGAGAATCTGATAAACATAGAAACTAGTTCTTTGAAAAGATCCCTAAAATCAGCAAAGTGCTGTAAAAGAGAGCAGACACTGAAGACTGGCTTTAGGACTGGAGGAAAGATATCAGACCCCATAGCTATGATAAGGATGCTAGGGGACACTACAAACATCACAACTGTAACACTGTGGCACTATAAACATGCATAAATTCAGTGATTAAGATGGAATGGGCTAGAGGACTGGGGATGTGGCTCGGTGGTAGAGTTCTTGCCTTGCCTGCATAAGGCCCTGGGTT